>JAIFKG010001636.1:0-10154 GCA_020351975.1 Phyllosticta ampelicida
TTCTAGACGTCACTTCACACGTCAGAGGACGCCAGTAGCCACCTATGTAGTCGGCTGCTGAGCTCGTTGTTGATCTCGTCAGTCTGAATACAAGATTCATCACTCCCTCTGCTCAACACTACTGCTGCGGAATTAGTGTCGAGGCAAGGAGTGCCAGTTCAAGCTGAGCGACGCAACGTCCAAGGACGTGTGTCTGTTCGCAAATCTGGATCCAGGTTGTGAAACATTCAATGTAGATTTCTTTGCCGTCAGTACTCCTCCAGCGCTAAGTCGTAGATGGGCAAGACGTCAGGTTTGGAAGGAACATGAACTCAGGTGCGTCGAGTTCGTTGTCAGCAAACACAGCCAATTACCGTGCAGACTCTTGATAATCTTGGAGATGTGGTCAATATGAATTCATTTGCCCTCTTTCTCCCATCAATCTAGCTAACAGTTCCTTCAAATGCACTTTTCATTCCTAGAGGTAGTTCTTTTCGTGTCTGAAAGAAAGACCAATTACTTGGAGGTATTTGAATGACTCTACTTGACCGTTACGAGTGGCCGTCCATTGAGCAGTCCCTATGAAAATTGGACCAGTGTGAGCATTAGACAGCCCAATTTCGAATTTGGGCTTTTCCAGAATCGACATGTTACCTGATCATGATACCACCACCCAGCAACTGTTGACAACGTCATCATACAAGTAAGTTCCTCACACGTCATACATGTGGGTGAGTGTGTCTCGAAGGTTGTTAGCGATCTCTTGTGGTTAAGACGACTTCAAAACACACTGATTAGTGGCCTCCAGATATTCTCTCCAGGTAGGCTCCGAATCATCGCCTTGAAGATACACGAGTGTGTCTACGACTTGCTGGATTAGAGCCAGTAGGCTGATTGTGCCACACAGAGCAGCGGCAATCTCCTTTAACAAGAGCCGGTCGATCTTGAAAGAACGTGCACAGCAGTCACAACCAGATTTGTCGATCAAGTTTCAGGGTTACGCTATTCTGAAAATTGTTTCGATTATTTCAACATTGGAGATCCCTAGAAAGATTAGCGACTGAATATAGCTGGATGATTCGACGTATTCACCGCACACCAAGCGGAGGTTCATCATCTGGTTCATGCCAAGCATGAAGGTCATGTAGTGGGCTTTCCATCGCATGGAATGCTTCTTCCATCCCCGCGTGGAATGCTTCGTCGAACGCGGCATTAAGAACGTCATCAGCGGATGAATAGGAAGTATCGACAGCGGCATCGCCGTGGTAAGCTCGAGTGCCTCCGGCAGCGTGGTTGGCGAAGTTCTGATACTCCCCGCAGTAGGTGTTCTGCGTATTGGGCCGGGAGGTTGCCGTGTTGAACGACGTCCGTTCGGCGGGATCGGATCCGTTTGTGAGGAGCCGTTGAGGCGGAGTGGCTGGGAGACAAGGCGCGCTTTCGGCGGGAGGCTGCTGTTGGGCTTGATACGGCGACTGGTATGACGATTGAAACGGACGATACTGCGAGGCGTACTGGGGGTAAGTGGACTGGAAAGGTTGTCCGCGTCCGCCGAAGCGTTGGAAGCCGAATGGGCGTCCCTGATTTTGGCCAGACGGGCTCTGACCATAGTGACCAAACCGGTTGTGCTGACCTCGCTGCGGGACGGAACCGCAACGGTTGTTCTGGTTCTGGCTGGAACGGCTGCTCTGCCCCTGTTGGTTCTGGGGGCGCGAGGATCGGCGTCCTAAGTAATGCTCGGCGAGGGAAACCCAGGTTTCCTGGCGTCCACGAAGTTGATCAACGAACTGAGCGACGGTGGTGTTTGCCATGGGGGCTGAGACTGTGGCCTGAAATAATGGATGTATCTTCTGGTACGCTAGAGTTAGTTGGGCGTAGACATCCGTGATGTTTCCGGAACGAGCGGTGCGTATGAAGGAGTAGACGTAGGCGGATACATCTCGGCGGGCGGCAGCGTCCGCAAGAGAGTATTCGGCGTTAAGCAGGCGATCAATGGCTCGGGATGTTGGTTCCTTGAAGTGCGTTTCAAGAGCCTTGTACCACTCATTGATCGATGCATGGCGTAGACCCACCTTCTCAAGGCCCGAGAGGCCATCCCTGTACCATTCAACAGCAGATCCGCGGAATATTTGGGATAAGTTGGCCTTCACCACGTCTTCGCCACGATTGGCGACGCAATCTTTGATTCGGTCAACAAAGACGTGGACGTTGCGAATGACCAGATCGTTGCCGCTCTGGACCATGTCACCATCCGGCTGGGTTGTAGTAACGGGGAGATTCGGGTGGAACAAGCCGATCTCTTGAGCGCAGAAATGGCTTCCTCCAGAACCGTTGACGGCGGGACCCAGCGGTTCTGGTTTGCCTAGTTCACCTGGAGGGCCTGGCGCACTTGGGGCACTACGTTGCTCTTCAAGCACTTGCTGGATTTACTGGCGGATTTGGGCTAACGCGTCGGCACCAAATGGTTCCGTTGTATTGGTATTCGGGGCCGACATGTTGTGCGGTTGATCGGGCGTCGGCGTGCGGCGATCGAGATCGCTCTCGTTGAGGGAATGGGTGTCTGCTGATTCTGCGTTCCGGGTGGAGGGCGATTCAGATCCTGGATGAGAGAGCAACTCTTGAACCGATCCACGCAAAGATCCGGCAGCGGATCTGGTGCGTCCAATGGTAGATTGCCGAGATGGGGCTAATGGGTAAACAGAGGCGGCGTTGACGAATCGGTCAATCGCACGACAAAAGACTTCTGGTGAATGGAGCCACTCTGGTGGGTAAGGAAGCGGTTCAGTGATCGAAGCGGAGCGGCGGGTGCGGAACGCTCGATTCGATGAGGTTGCAAATGGTGAGGGCGGTGCGGGATGATCCGTAACGAGCTGCCATAGGTACGCTCGACAGTTAGGATAGGCCGCAAAAGCTCTGAGATTGGCGCTCTGAAAGGCGTCGAGTTGTTATCCCAATAGAATGAAAGTAAGGCTCAGTTGCATGGATCAGAAGAGTTTGGTGGAGAGCAAGTTGGTGATTATGAGGACAACGAGCAAGCTGATATAGGTGAAGTAGGCAGCTTGCCCCAGCAGCAGACGGTCCCGGTTCCGGTCCCCGCGGTACGGCAGGCGCTTGCGGTGAGCGTTGTGCGACGAGGATGAGAATCGCGTCAAGCTGAATTCGGGCGGATTAATCTAGCGAATCTACTTGGTTTTCCTGGGTCGCAACTGCTTCTATGCTTGCTCTTGAAGTGTCTGCTCAGACTGTTATCGCCAGAACCATAGAAGCCCAGTCCTGCTCCTTTGTGACTCAGAAATCTCCTTCTTTGCAATCACCCAAGATGGAACCCTCTTCAGGGCCATTCGCAGACGTGAAAAAAGTACGATCCAATAACATGATCTAGATCATTATGATATCCCAAAAGACTTATAAGATCTATCTGAGTTGCCCCTCCTGGGAGTACGGGTCCTCGGTTTTCATTTCTGATTCACGATTCGCATACGATGATAGTGTGTCTATTCACACACTTCGCGGCGTCTTCACGTCGCCCCGAGCTAATACGTACCGAGAAGGCGACATCATCAGTCTACGGAACCTCATGGAGTCACGAACTCTTTCCCACGTCACAGATCATGCCCTTCAAGTCACCTTCGCTACATATCCTTCCAGCAAGCTGAAGCCATGGATCGCTACGAGACCAAGGCCCTCCTCTGGCTCATGCTGAGAATGGACTCCCTCATCCTGGCTCTTTTCATCTTCGGAGTCGAGGCCTACTACCTTTTCGTCGACGACACCTTTACGCCAGTCCGAGTTGCGCCCATTTCCAGCCCGGGAAAGTTGGGCATTCAGATGGCGATGTGGAGCGCGCTTATCTACTTCGTTCACATGGCTGTCTATGTAAGTCATCCATAATCTCTACGTCCGGCAGCCGTACTGACATTCTGCTGATAGACCATTGTCCCTTGTCGCATTCAGAAACGCTACCACGTCAGTCCACGCAAGTTCTTGTTTGCCGGCCTTTGCTTGTCCTTTCTCGCCCTCTTCTCAACTATCTTGGTAATGTTCATGGAGCTGCCTGGATCATATCCAGCTGGCGCAAGTGCAGATAACCTGGAGAGCGAATTTTGTGCCGAGGCCAAATCTTGGGGAGTGGGATGGATACGGGGATGCTGGATGCTTCGAGGTGCGCGCATCTGCACCATCATTCTTTCCGTTCTCGTCATCCTCCAGCTTGTTCTCACCTGCCTCGTCCTGCCTCCTGACTGCTGGGAGATCCCACTTCCGCCAATCCGTGAGCATGTGCGCATGCTTTTCCGCTGGCTTTGTTGCCTGACTTCGAGCCATCGCCGTGGACACAACGAGGAAATTCCCTTGGGGTCCCTGAACGGTGTCCGAGGTCGTCCTGAGAGGAGGCTGAACGACCCAGCACTTGAGAACATGCTCTTTGGCCCTTTCAGATACCAGGCACCATACAGGTCTCCGCGATCCGAAAACCAGCCCCAGGGTAAGCTTTGCCGCTTCTCAAACATTTACTTCCCGTTTGGATGCTCTTTCAAAAAATATTCGCTTCTGCAGCTAACGGGACTCGAGGCCAAAACTTGCCTACCGTGCACGAGGAGCCGTCAACATCGCCGCCGGACCGACAACGCCGCCACAACGACCGCACTTCGTCAAACAGGCGCTTTACAATGCGCCCAGAGAATGAGTGATCCTCCACAAATGCAAGCATAGCGGCTCTCACGCCGCCTGTGGTGCGGGAACGTGCAGCGAGTCAGTTGTCGAAGCTTTCTTAAAACACCACGCATACAAATGATCGAGGCGGATAGTGCAGCTAAGCGGGCCTTTCGTGCTTTTATTTTCGCCCAGGCGCTTGGCACGGGCGCCGCTCAGCCTATGTTCCCGATTTGGCGCCAAAAGTCAACAATGTCGTATGTCCACAGTGCGTAGGATCGTCAGGAAAAGCTGGGGTAAATTCGTGCTCGGTATGTCTTCACCCGTTTCGCTGAGGACATGGGATATGTTGGGCTGTGGGAACAATCTTAGAAGGGTGTAGGTCAGGGCCAGAATGCAGCGATTCTGCAGGCTTGCGTGAGGACAAGTTCGCAATGCCGTCAGAGGGGTACTTTTTTCTTTTTTTCCTTAGGTCTTCCCGAATCCTGGTCAAATGTCTTTCACCTTTTTCTTTCCAGCATAAATGATTGCTTGGCAGATGGCGAAACCACTCGTCTCATTTGCCATTTTCCTGTTTTCTTCCGGTCTTTTGAGAGGGGCTGCGGGCAAAGGAAAATACTGGCGCGACACTGTCTGTACAGGCCCTTCAGAAGCCGCATTCCCTGGCGAATGGGACTCGTACATCTACGCCCCGTCATCTCGCAAAGTCGCTCCCAAGTTCATATTGTCACTTGAAAACGGCGCTGTCGTATCCATTTACCCTGGACCGGTTGTCCTTAGTAGCGCGACCCCTGCCCTGATCTTCGATTTTGGCATCGAAGTGTGCGGCATCGTGTTGCCAGAATTTACCAGCGGTAGAAACAGCAAGGGCGTGCTTGGGCTTGCCATTACCCTAACCCTAAATTACATTGGCAAAGTGTCAGACTCTTTATTACATTGGCAAAGTGCCAGACTCTTTCAATGGCAATCACACCCTTGGAGACGGAGCTATCTATGCCAACTTCAGCGAGCCCGGAGATCACTCCTACGTCATGCCTGATCCAAAGCTGCGCGGTGGATTCGGATATCTGACGCTGGTTCTGGATGAAGAAGATGCTGATGCTGGATTGAGTGTCAATGTTGGCAGCATCGAGCTGGACATTGAGTTCCAGCCAACATGGTCGAATCTGAGGTCCTATGGTCGATACTTCAAGTCGTCGGACGAGCTGCTCAATCGCATTTGGTATGCAGGCGCGTACACACTGCAGACTAACAGTTCGCCTGTCAATAAGGATCGGGTGTCTCCCCTAGTTCCATACGGATGGCAGAATGATGAACTCCTCGGGAACGGTACCACTATCATTAGGGATGGTGCAAAAAGAGATAGAATAGTTTGGACTGGGGACGTGGTTGTTGCGGTTCCGGTAGTCGCTGTGAGTGCTGGCGAGTTAGACAGTGTGAAAAATTCATTGCAGGTCATGTATGACTATCAGGTCAGTCTCCTCAAGACGTACCAGCGAGAGGCATGACTGAAGTTTTTGTAGGCCGCCGACGGGAGCCTAGCAGAATCAGGACCACCTCTCCTGCATGTTAAGAGCGATATGTACCATATGTGGACCATAATTGGAACATACAAATATGTACTCTTTACCAACGACATGAGTTTTCTCGACAATGACTGGGATTGTTATCTGCCTCACTATGGTGTATCCACAAGATGCTAACAGCCTTTCCATTGTCTTTAACGTCGCTTCACCAGATACATTGTTAGATATTTCGACTGCTCTGACCCAAATTTGGCGAGACCTAGGCGCCGAGGCGCTGGAGTTGCCCGGCAAAATTTCATCTTTCATTAGTTCCTTCAAAATAGAAGCGCATTATTGGCCGGGGAAGCTGGGCGCGCTCTTGAACTTATTCGACGGACATGGGGCTGGTATACCAACAATAAATCGGAGTGGAGTCGACCGTAATTGATGGCTTCCTCATGAATGAATCCTTTGGGTACCGCAGTTACCGTGGGTGTACCTACGATTCGAGCTACCTGAGCCATACACACGGATGAAGTGCAGGACCCACGAGCGCTCTTACGAATTATCTTCTTGGATTTAGCATCAACAGCCCGGTGAGAAGACCTGGAAGCTTGCGCCATCTTTCGGTGACTTGGAGAGCGTCGGAGGTGGTTTCAATACTGCGCTTGGAAAATTCCGGGCGAGTTCGTCCAAGAAAAGCTCAGAAATGTTGCTCGAATAGGAAGTTCCTGCTGGTACCGAAGGGACTATTGTGCTGCCAGTTGAGATTGGAAAAGAAGCTGTGAGGTACCAAGATGGCGAGAAGGTCGAAGTTGATTTTCAAACAAGCATGGAAAGCGTGGAATTCGGGATCTCAGCAGCCACGAAAATGTATACGCTCAACTGCAGATTCTGAGTATGACGAAAATATGTAGCATATTGATGTCGAATATTCAAAGTACAGAGAGCATTAAATGTCGCCTGCTCCGATACACAACACCAAGGCGATTGCGGTACATTCAAGCAGGCATCAATGGCGCGTGCTGTAGACACAGGAAGCTTCCATGGCGCGTATGGCATAGCGATGAGGAGACATCAAGAGCGCATACAGGCACCCACGGATGCTTCATGGGGCGCGCATGTTATATACCGAGAGTCGTCAATGGCGAGCGTGATGGAACACAAAGATGTATCGTTGGCACAACCAGCAAGTGTTTGACTGATTCAATTAGCCTGGTGCAGTTCCCATAGCGGGTCCATGCAGGCGCTATCTACTGGGATTTTCCACTTGCTGATGTGTTCTTTAGGGGCTGTTATGCCGAAGATCTGCTTGACTTCGTCTCGCTTTAGGCGGTGGCCCTGCCTTGTAGCCCATCTGAAGCAGCGCGTGTGGATTACGTCGTAGACTCTACTGTTTTTCGCTGGCGTGGTTGATTGATAAGCCGACAGATGTAGCCATAAGGGAGCGACGGAGGCTTCGTGCTCAAGAACCTTAGTATTGGTGAACTTAGAGGCGTCGGTGATGACGCGCTGGCAGGTATTTTGGACTCTTTCACGCATTTTGTAGTGGCTTTCAGGCGGCTTTTCATTCACCTTCAGGGGTATTCCAGAATGTGGATTTATACTAGTACAGGGCGTACAAATGCCATGTAGATATGTCTTGCTCTTGAAAATTAGGCGCCCCAAGAGCTAGCTGTCATGCGCGTAAGCGCGGCAAGCTGGCTTATAGCCTTTGCTTTGGTGTACTGGGTATGTGGTCCCCATCGTAACTTGGAGCCAAGTAGGATTCCAAGTACCCGCACGTTGGCTTCAGGTTTGGTAGCGTTCCCCTGAATATTGTTTGACGCTGTTAGGTCAACCTTGCGGGACCTAAAGAAGTGGATGAGACTTTATTTGTCGAGCGCGTTCAGTGCGCCATGGGAATTCGCCCATGTTACGCAGATTTGGTGTGCTACTTCAAGTTGGGCGCAATTCTCTTGGGCTGAGTTGCCTGCAAACACGAGGTTTGTTTCGTCCACGAAACCAGGGGCATCTACACCAGCTTTTTCAAACTCGTCAAGCAAGGGTCCAGCAAAGAAGAGGAAGAGGGTGGGAGATAGTGCAGAGCCATGTGGGATGCCTGTTGCGGTAGGGAATCGGGGAGAAGAGCAGCCATTGAAGGCGAGGGTTGTATATCTGTTGGTGGGCAACGAATCTCTGCACGTGAGCACCCAGCCCGGGAGTGCTGCTTTGCGCAAGTTATATACTAGGCGGGAGTGGGATATTTAGTCAAAGCCGCAAGATATATCGAGACTGAGCAAAGAGACAATCTCTGCGGGTTTATGGACCATGCTGCTTGGACATGTTCAACGAGAGCTGTAGCGCATATGTTGTTGAGCAGCAAGGTTGGGGCTCCCGTTACCTAGCTTGAGGTATCTGATGAAGATTTTTGCAAGCTGTGGTGCAATTATCATACCACAGCTGTGCAGGAACCGGTTTATGATTTGATCTGACCCCGGTGCCTTGTCTGGAGCAACCTCGCGAAGTACTCGGAGCACGTCTGCTTCAGAGATCTCTTGGGAGACTTGGACTGGTTGGGGGTAGTTAGTGGTGGAAATATCGTCGAGATTGGCGTCCGCAGGGCTAAGGGAAAAGGCTTTTTGCGAGGAAGTCCGCCTTTCTCTTGTTACTTTAGTGGAGCTGGCCCTCGCTTTCCTGGAGTGGAGGAAACCGAGGGAGCTGAAGTGGGAGACCTGCTTTTCTGCGTCCCCATTTTGCAAGCCTCCAGGCTTTGCTTGGGTCTTCCATTAGTTGCGCGACTGTTTACTACCATTCAGCCCTTGTATCAGATTAGATCAGTCCCTTTTTAGCATTGTTTAGGTGTCTGTATATTTCTTAGTCTTCATCAAGCTGGCTTCGTGTGTATTGTCGCCGTGCAGCCCGGGCCGCATGGACTGCTGCGCCGCATGCGGGAGTCCAGATAAGCTTTGCATGTAGTAATGGTCGTGCGCACGGAACCTTGGTGGGTACGATAGAGTTGATTGTGTCTTAGATGTTGGCCACAGCCTTGTCCAGATCGTGAGTGGTTCTAATTATACGCATTTCCGTCTCGACAGCTGCGGCAAGTTTTGCGTTGATAAGCTCCCAATCGGCCTTTTTCCGTTGTAGTCTCATGGGGTCTTGGGGTGAAGGGGGAGGGGAGAGGACAGTCGTAGTGGTGATGGGATAGTGGTCGGATTGAGCTTCAAGGTTTCTGTTAGTGTTGCAGGTAAAGATTCGCTGCGCAACTACTGTAGTGGAGAATACTAGGTCAAGTGTACTACACGAGTATCTATTTTGCCAAGTAGTTTTACCTACTAGGAAGTTAAGCTGGAGTGCATTTCTTGTAGTAATAGCAAGGAGTTGGTCAGCCATTGCGTGCTGCGTAGGTGTAACACCGGCCCATGCATGGTGGTGTAGGTTGAAGTCACCAACAAGAATGTGGTCCCCAGGGGGTTCAAGGGCGCTGGTAAGGAGCGAAAGAGTAGGGGAAGAGGGAGTATAGTAGAGGCCTGGTGGTGGGTTGTAGCAATTGTCGATATGAACCTTCCCAGTTCCTAGGGTAAATGAGAGAGTGATTTGTGACTGTCCAGGAGTTAGATTCCACTACCTTACTGACGTAGAAGCTGACCCGTGCTTCTTTTCCAGGTAAAACTGTGCAGTACGCTGGGTGATTGGTGGTGCAATGGAGGGTGGTATGAGTGTTGGTCCAGGGTTCTCGGATCGCGAGAACATGGCCTCTTGGTTGCAATTCGTTCAGAAATAGGATAAAAACATTTGTTCGACTTTTCTGGACATTGTACTACGTAATGGAGAGGTACTGATGTACACTCATTGTATAGTTGGTGGGGGGCGCTTCTTGCTGGATCTCTTGGTCTTGTTGGGCCGATTCTATAGCTTGGGCAGTTTGCTGATTGACGCAAGCAGAACGGCGAGAGGCACCTACAGTAGGCTTATTCGCTTCTGGGATCTGGGCGTGACCACACTCCACTGGGCTTCGTCTTTGTAGGGAGTTGTTAGGGG
>JAIFKG010001638.1:0-72490 GCA_020351975.1 Phyllosticta ampelicida
CTGCCGCTGCCGCTGCCGCTGCCGCTGCCGCCGTTGGCTTGGCTTTGGCTTTGGCTGTCAACACCATGCCCAGCGTTCGTGATGCACGTCATCTGCGCTTGGATTCGTTCTCTCTGCCCTCACTCCGTCGTCGCGGCAGCCATGCCAGCCCCCCTCCCCGAAGACGATCCCCCCGCTGCACGGCCGTTGCAGTTGGCTTTGCTTCCATCTCCTGCCCAGCGTTCGTGATGCGCGTCGTCTGCACT
The DNA here is from genome assembly GCA_020351975.1 of Phyllosticta ampelicida. Classification (NCBI taxonomy): domain Eukaryota; kingdom Fungi; phylum Ascomycota; class Dothideomycetes; order Botryosphaeriales; family Phyllostictaceae; genus Phyllosticta; species Phyllosticta ampelicida. Next base: position 246 of record JAIFKG010001638.1, read on the forward strand.
TGTATTCGTACTCTCTGCCCTCACTCCGTCGTCGCGGCAGCCATGCCAGCCCCCCTCCCCCAAGGCGATCCCCCAGCTGCACGATCGCGCCGTGACTTTGTGCCCGCCGTAGCCCGGTCGATGTCCATGTCCATGTCCATGTCCATTCGATGCCGATGCCGATGCCGCTGGTACCATGTAGGCTGGAATTCATGGCATTTTCTTCATGCATGCGCTGCAAAATGGGCATGGCACCCGGCCAGACAAATTGGAACCGCAATGCGCACGGCATTCCTTGTCCCCCAGCAACCGTGGCCTTTACGTATACAAACATGTCCATCGGTCGAGCACATTCCTCGTCTTCGCTTGGCAGCTTGGTGTGCTTGTAAGGAACGTCGTCACTCTGCTGTCCGTCTTTCCGTCCATGCTCGTAGTCTCTGGTCCTTGGGAGTGCGCCATCGCCTCGGCTGCCGTGGTGGAAGGCGTTGCGCTGCTGGCAGGCGTTGCGCCCGTGGCAGGCACGACGCCGCTGGGCCTTTTCGCCGCAACGTCCATCCAGATCCAGATCCGCATCTCGTCCACCTGCAGTCTCTCCAGGCCGACTTCCACTTCTCCACCTCTCCACCTCTCTGGGTCAATCGTCTCCTTGCCAGGTCTTTGGTTTGTTTGCCGAGCCGTCCGCTCCTTCGCCCAGCTTCGCAACAATCCATCTCCCGGCTTGACCTTCACCTCGCCCCCCCCCCAAAACTGCCCGTCAAGTCACTGCGGCCTCTGAGACCTGCCGCTACCTTCCCATCCTTTGCATCCATCTCCGCCAGTCGCACGCCTCGACGCTGGCTCTTCTCTTCGTGTATCTCGTTCAGACGGGCCAACGTCTGCGTTCGCTGTTTGTACCTTCACCTCTCAACAACTCGCTTTTCATCTGATACCGGGGCTCTCCTCGGCACAAATAAAACATTGGCTGCTGCCGATAGACCATGGACTTCCCGGGCAGGGCCCCTCCCGGACAACCTCCAAGGACTCGACGCCCACTGGCCGATGCCGGCACGAGGGTCAATGCCATCACGCCGCCCCATCATGGCATTCAGAAAGGACATCAAACAACAGCTTCTCCAAAGACGCACCCCGTCCCTCACAATGCAAGCATCGTTGCAAATGGCAACACATTCACCGTCCGAAACCACCGTCCTGCCGCCGAAAATAAACATCTGACCAGGGTTGCTGGGGAAGAGCGTGGCGCTGGCAATCGCGACTCGACCATTTCCACAGCCTCCAACGCCAGCTCCACCAGCAGGAAACGCAAAACGCACATTGGACCGTGGCAGCTCGGCAAGACTATTGGAGAAGGAGGATGTTCGCGTGTCAGGGTTGTCCGCCACGGCATCACGGGCCAGTTGGGTGCCGCCAAAATCATTTCGAAAAAGACGGCCGAAAAAGTAAAGGCACAGAGCCTGCTCAACCTGTACAAGAGCGCCGAGACAGACCCCAAGCTCAATGCCCAATGCAAGCTGATGCCCTTTGGCCTGGAGCGTGAGATTGTCATCATGAAGCTCCTGGATCATCCCAACATCGTCAAGTTGTACGATGTCTGGGAGAATAGAAGCGAGCTGTGAGTAGCTTGGTCCATTTGTTCGGGATTACTGACTGATTGCCATCCAGGTACCTCATCATGGAGTACGTCGAGGGTGGCGAGCTTTTCGCCTACATTGACGAGCACACTGGCCTGGACGAAGTGGAAGTGGTGTACATCTTCCGCCAAATCGTCGCTGCCCTGATCTATTGTCACCGTCTGCACATTCACCACCGAGACCTCAAGCCCGAGAACATTCTGGTCGATGCCAACACCATGGACATCAAGCTGGTAGACTTTGGCATGGCTGCCCTTCAGCCAGAAGGCTCATGGCTGAGCACGCCATGCGGCAGTCCCCATTATGCGGCTCCGGAGGTTATTCGCTTCAAGCAGTACGACGGAGGGCAGGCCGATGTCTGGAGCTGTGGCGTTATCCTCTACGTTATGCTTACGGGATGCCCACCCTTCAACTACAATGAGAACCAAGACCTGACTCATCTCTTCAAGCTGATTGCCCAAGCCAAGTATGTCATGCCCGAAGGCTTGAGTCGCGACGCCATGGACTTGATCAGAAAGATCCTGGTTCCAGACCCCAACAAGCGCATCAACATCGAAGGTGTCTGGAACCATCCATTCCTACACAAGTACGACAACCAGATGGCAAACAACCCTCGCATGAACAATCTAGAAGCATGGATTGGGGCTCGTCCCAGGGTCGATGGTTGGAGGCCGCTCTGTCTGCAAGAGATTGACCGAGAGGTTCTGCGGAACATGCGGACGCTCTGGCACAGCCAATCGGAAGAGACGATTCTGCGAAGGATTTTGGGCCCAGAGTATGTTATTATTGCTGCCGACTTGGCCCTCGACGAGCAACTTGAGCTGACAATATGACAGACCCAATCATGAAAAGTATTTCTACGCTGCGTTGCTCAAGTACAGGGAACAGCAGTTGGAAAGTTGGCCCGGAGACCTGAGTCTTGGTCATTCGACTAGTGATTACCATCATAACCAGGCCTTCTCCAGGCCGCAACGGGAAGCTCCACGGCACCAACGCAACAAGTCTCAGTTCTCCATCTTCAACGATGAGCATCTGCAGGCAACCCAGACCTTCCAGGAGCCAACCCCTTCTGAGGTCAGCTATGATCCCTTCAGGTCGTCTCGGGAGCCTTCACTTGCCAACAAGACGACGTACATGAATGTCACAATTCATCGCAGTGGATCGAATGCGAGTCGTTACCCCAACCGCAAGTCTGCGAATCTGGCGCGCGGTGGCCCCGGTAACACGGGCTCTCTTCGTGTTGAAACGTTGAAAAAGACTGGCGTCCGCAGCTCTGGTCTATCTAGCGTCGGATCCCGTAGCTCAAGAAGGATATCAGCAGTGCCATCGGCGCACAGAAAGTCCTCGTCGAGGTCATCCAAGAACAGCAGCACGGCCTGGGCGAGTTCACCGCCTATAGTTGTGAGACCATCGTCCTCGCACAAGCGCGGAGTGAGCTTCGCGCATCTCCGCAAGAGTTCCACAGTGAGCTGTCTCACGCCCGGCGCTGTTGTCGCCCAGTCTACTCCTGATCAACCGAGATATGACAATTTTTCCAAGGAGCAGCCCAAACGAGATCTGGCTCCACCTGCAGCTACGGCACCCATTACCCCTGATCAGAGAAGAACCACGGCGTCATGCGCTGGCTCAGTGTTGAAATCTGCCAAGCCTCGTCTCAAGATAAAGAGGTCGGAAACGCCGACTCACCACATCGAGGGCGAGGTCCGCAAAGCTAGCGTTGAACTTGAAAAGGTGCTGGATGAGGCGTTCAATCGTACTTCCATCAGCGACAGCATTCGCAGCTCGACTATCAATGAGAAACCTTCGCCGGCTCAATATGAGACACCCCCATCCTCCGTCTCGTGCCGTGGCTCTGGAGCCTCTGCTTATGGTGCAGATGCTCAAGGTCTCAATCAGGCCGATGCGCATCGCCCGTTGCCGCCACTTCCATCGGGCCCTGCGCAAGATTCTCCCAACAGTGTGTTGAATGGACAGCTCGTCCAGACTCGCGAAAGCATTGCACGTCATCTTCACGCGCTTGGGAATGGAGATCAGAGTACCGAGCACTGGAACCGTGTCTTACATTCCCTCGATCTGCTCCTCGGACCCCAGAAGCGTACCGCTACGCCCGCTTGCCAAGGTGACCTGCGATCCTCATCAGCTCCTCAGGCAGAATCTCCTGCTCCTCTGCAGCCTCTGCCGATAATCTCCGAGGAAGATCGTTCTCCCGGCCAGGAAAGCCTGACGCCGAACTGGCAGCGTGGAGGCAACAGATCGGCTACGGCACCAGTCCATGCACCTCGCAGATACTACGGTGAGAACGAGCAAACGATCCGTGTTGTAGATGCCAGTTCCCCGGTGCCAGCTCCGCTTCACATCCGTGAGAAGGCGAGCAATGGCAGCTTCGCGCCATCTGTTACTCCAACCCCCACTCGTGCTTACAACGTTATTCCTAACTCGGCTCTTCCCGCCACCCCGACGCCACTCCCCCAGCTTCGGCACAAGGCCAGCAGATACGAAGGAGATTCGATCGATGCTCTGGAAACTTCAAGTCCCATCCGCGGCTACACTCCCTTGTCCAGCAATGGCGGAAAGGTGCAGCAGGCGACGAAGAAGCGCAGTTGGTTCCGTCGCCGTACTAGCGACAAGGACAAGGATGTGCACGAGCAGCAGCAGCAGCAAATATACGTGGACGATACCTTTGGTAGCCATATTCCACCGCAGTTCCGTGACTTGGACGATCGTGAGGATCGAGCTCAGAGGAAGAGGGGTAGCCCAAGAATCGGTACCAAGCCAAGCGAGAGTGCTTTGAGTAACTCTACTGAGTTTCCCATGCGTGCTGATAAAAAGGAGCCGAAGAAGCCCTTTTTCTTGGTTGGACTTTTCGGCAAGAAGATGCAGGAGAAGAAGGATCAAAGGCTTGAGCTGAGTGCCGAATTTAGCGCCTCTTCACTTGTCCCCAGCGGTCTCAGCTATCCTCCTGAAGTTGATCCTGGCGCTCCTGGCGCTCCTCGCTACGAGGGTCAGAACTGGCTGGCCCGCTTCCTCCACATCAAGCCTGCCAGCAAAGTCCTCTGCTTCCAGGTCGGCCGCGGTCGCGTGAGGCAAGAGATTGTGCGCCTCTTGCGTGACTGGCGCAGGTACGGCATCCGGGACATTTTGTATGATCGCGCTACAAACGTCATCCAGGCCCGAGTCGACAAGGACAATCGTGAGTTCAAACCCTTAGACCCTTTCATCCTGTTCAACTCCCCGCTTGCGAGTCGAAGGCCCTTGAATAACACTAATCAGACATTCCTTCCTCGTCAGAACTGAGAATCAAGCCTGTCTCGTTTGCCGCAGAGCTTTTCGCTGTGTTGGAGCACGGCCGTCGCGCGCAGCTTTGTCTTGTGCGTTTTACGCAAATGAAGGGCGCGGCCTCCAGCTTCCGCAAGGTGGTCGACACGCTCGAAGACATTTTCGACTCGAAGGGATTCCTCATCGAAGACGAGGAGCGCAGGAAGGAGATGTCTGAAACCCTGAATGTGTGAGCGCTAATTGAAACCGACGCGCCGACACGACTTTTTGAAAATCGCGACACCACGCCGACCCAAGGTTCTCGTGGCGAAGTTTCCCGCCAAAAACCGGTCGGACGGCGAACTTGACGCAGTGAATGAGCGTTGGTGGAAACGGTGTTGGAAATACAAACGTTGACGACAGTCCTTAGGGGAGATACCCAACCGGGTTCAGTGGCGTGGGATTTGGTTTTCCTGCTATGCAATCACTTGGATCGCAAAGCATGCCTTGACAAAAGCATTCGTCGCCACCTTACCCACTCTTTTTGACGAGCGTCGAGAGTCTTCACCTCCTTTCCCTTTTTCTTTTCGTTGCATCATGGCGGCTCTTTAATTCTTGCTCTAGCTTGTCAACCCCATTGCGTTCTTTGCTTTCCCCTTGACTTCCCTTCGCTCTCTAGCCCTTGAAGAGTAATCGGTAGGTAATACGGCGGACCCCCAAAAACACGATTTGTTCTTCAGGAAGAATGCGAATCAGCATAGGTAGTGGCGGTGGTCTGATACGGGTGGCCGGGTCCGTGGTTTTGACAGAAGGTATCAAAAGGGGAGGACGGATGAGTTGGGCTTGGTACCTTTAGTGTTTGGGTACTTAAGCACAGTTCTGCTTTGTTCGCTTTTCCTCTTTCTTGCCTTCTTTCGTTTCTTGTTCAAAGCTTCTCCTCGGTCTTTCAAAAGAGGCAGGCTCGTGCGGGGCTTCTCAACTCGAAGTGCTGTTCGCTGTTGTCTTCCTTTTCTTTCCGCGTCCTCTTCTTTCATAGCGCTGCGCGTCATTTCACTGTGTCGGTCTGACGGGCAAGACAGGAAGGGAAATGGACCGTCAGAGCTGGGTGGCCGCTGCAATCGGTGAATGGGTTGATGACGGGAGTGGATGGGTGGTAATACTGCTAGAGGAATCTATCTGCTACAAATCATTCAATGCTAAAGCGACGACTTGGACGCATGCGCTCTGTGTCTGGTAGAGTATCAATAAGCATGCTTTTTAGGAAAGAAAGCGTGCATTGATAGGCTTGACGGACAATCAGAGCGGCTCGAATCAATTTCAGACCCGAAGATTCTTGATCGTACTTTCTTGTCTCCACTTTCTGTCTGTCTCGGGAATGGGTAATTCCTCCACATACTCCCAGGTCTCTCAAATCATTTCAAATTCACGAAGAATTCCCTCTCCTTTAGAGTGAGGGAAGGAGGAGGTTTCCTACGTCCAATCTACTTCAAATACCACAAAGTCCATCTCAACCCCCGTACCAAAGCATCAATTGCGAATCCCTTGCACATTGATGCTGCTATATGACGTTTTTACCTTCTGCCTTTACGACGTGTGGCTGCCCGTAGCAGAGCAGTGTTGTTTCCTGATGCAGTGATCAGGGGCCTGCTCGAGTAAGGAGGTGATACCGACGGGTTGGTGTTCGAGTCTACGGGTGCGCTCTTGGAGGGAGTGTCATGTTTGTCTTTTAAAGTGGTGGTGGTGGTGGTGGAGAGGAGGACTTTCAATCTGTTCGACCGCTTGCTTGCCCTACTTGCCATGTTGCTCTGATCTACCGTGAAAGCGGCGGATGCATGTGCCTGGAGGCCTCGCTCGAGCTATGGGAGTGCTCGTCGACGTTGAAACCTAGTGATCAAAAGGAACTAGAAAGAGAAACGACGACTACATGGCCCTCCACAAAAGGCAGCCGTCCCGACAGCCCAACGGCCGAACAATGGCACTTTTCCCGCACTGCATCGTCGAGCATCGAATTCGAGTCTGCGGCCAGTTTTCCCGCGCCACGCAACGCATGGCCTGGGGTCTTGAAAAGTCTTACTCTCAACCGTTGAGTTTTTCTCTCGTCGCCTCTGTGACGGCGCCTTCGGTAAGACCAGGAGACTTCATTCTAGAAATGATTGCATCGATAAGCAGCGATGGTAGAGGAAGAGATTGATATGTCTGTTCTCTGATGGCATGGGATTAAGGGGTAAGCATGAGCATCCCCAGGCCTTTTCAAGCCACTTCCAGCGTTGGAAGCGTTCACGATTGCGTTTCCGAGAAGACCGTAACATGCAATTAATCGAGTATCTCCCAACTCCGACAAGAAAGCAAGAAAGGAGGCCGATTAGCTGGTGCTGCACAAATGCCGCTTGAAATCCAAATGCCCCATGCCGCAACCGCTGATCCATCACTCGTCATGTCGTGTGTACTCATCTGCGTCATCTTTCATCCCTTTGCAGTCGATTCCGCTGGATCTTCCCACAGCTTTTTACAAATCCAAATCTTCCTCATGCGGTCCAAAACCCAGCATATCCCTCCAAGAGCTCCTCTTTTCTTCGCCAGGCAACACGCAGTCCCTGACCTCAGCCCTCGTGACGTTCCTCCATTCCTCCACTGGTATCCAGCCAATGTATGCGCGGTCGCCGAAGCCACCGATCCAGTACACCTCGGTCACAACCAAGCGCGACCACTTGCTCTGGTGAATTGGGTTGCCAGGATACCAGCTCACAGAATCCGGGTGGGCCTTTGCAAAGCACGCGGGCACAGCGTGCTGCAGCACCTCGCTCGGCGTGTAGTCCTCCAGGTATCCCTGCAAAGAAAAGCGCGGCAGGCTTGCGGGCGAGTAGAAGCGCTTGTGCGCGTCGGGCGGCGTCCACGAGAGCGAGAGACTGACGTTGGAGCCAGCGGCGGCGTTTTTGAACGTGGTTGCAATGGTAATGGCGAGCAGGGTCGGGTTGCCGGTGCTGTGCTCGCAGTCGGCTATGTAATCGGGCAGCCCGATAGGCGTGTTGGCGACATCGTGCGGCCGGTTTTCTGCCACTTCGTAATCCGAAGAGCGCTCGGAGGGGAAGACGGTGGCGAGTGTTCCGATGGGCGTGAGGTGCATGATTCGACGGGCCATGACAGCCGACTCGTGCACCGTGGGGATGCGGTAGTCGGCGCTGGCTTCATCGTTGAAGTTGGCGAAGATGGTCCGCGGCGGTGGGATGAGAGAAGATGCCGCGGGCATTATTGCGAGCGAAATCGCTCCCAGAGACGCAAGGACATGCATTATAGAATGGACTTGCTGACTGCGTGGGTAGAGGAAGAAGGGGAGAACTCGAAGCACCTATTCCAAGTGATTATAAGAGAGGTTAGGTATGGGGAACCAAACGTGGGTTGGTAGAGATCGTGGCGATAACGGAGCTTAGATTGATAACCGAATGATCTGTCCGTGCACGTGCTTGGCGTGCAGCGCAAGGCAGTTGGAGCCTCACCCTGAGAGAATTAAATATTGTGAATTTTCGCAGATGCCGTAGTACCAGCAACTTAGCAGTATTCGGAACCATAGATTCAATTGTAGACCCTTTTTCACTGGATTGAGCGGTTTGTTCCGTGGTTTGCGGATAGCAAGGGCGGGCTGGGCGATTGCCATATTTGGGTTGGCGCCGCTGTTTCTCCGTAAGCGAGTGTCGCTCGTCCACAGCGCCAATTTGACTCTCGTTCGCCAGCGACGACGACTCATCATCGACGACAACAGCCCATCTGTAAGTGCGCCCGGACGAGATCCTATCACTGCGATTTTTCCCCAGACGCTCGCTAGCTGTCACTTAAAGTTCTCCCGCCGCCCACATCTGGCCTCTAAGCCGCTTGGCCCATCTCACTTGCTAACACTTTCGCCACCCACTCAGTCAACTACCAACGTCGTTAACACCCAACCGCCAACATGGGTAAGGTTCACGGATCCCTCGCGCGTGCCGGTAAGGTCAAGTCGCAGACTCCCAAGGTACGCAACCCCTCGGTTCTCTAAGACCCGAAGCCGGAACAAACACGAGGAAGATAGGAGACGGAGCGTCAATAGACGACACGATTAGGAGACGATGGAGGCTCGGATTCAGAACGCTGATGAAGACGTCGTATAGGTTGAGCCCCAGGAGAAGAAGAAGTCCCCCAAGGGCCGCGCGAAGAAGAGAATACTGTACACTCGCCGTTTCGTCAACGTTACCATGACTGGCGGCAAGAGGAGGGTGAGCCAGCCTGAATGAAGATCCGCCTGACGTACGTTTCGCTCACAAACTGTAGATGAACCCCAACCCTACTTCGTAAACAACCCGACCTGGACCGAAACCGATGGAGTGACCTCTGGGAAAAGGAGGAGCTTTCTAAGATGGTGGGATCAAAGGTTTACGATGTTACTCGATCAAATTCTCAACTGGTTTCCTCTTCCTGCACGACTCAGCAACGGAATGCGAATATGACTCTGGATCAGACGGAACCACCGGCATGCTCGTCCTTCGGAGAATGGGAGGCAACCAAAAAAACACCCCGTTTGAGGACCCTTGACGAGATTTTCCCGGACTTTCTCTGGGAGGAAGGGGGCATACGGAAGGCGCATTGTCTGGAATTCTAATGGTTTTGCGCGTGGTCTTTCAGACAAAACACAGCTCGCAATGAAACGCTCGTTGTGTGCCTCACCTTGGTCTTTCTGCTGTGTCATGACCCTAACCTCGAAATGTGTACTCGAATAAGCGTAACTTGCGCTGCGCCCAAGCAGCTTCACAGAGCTAGCATCTCGAATTTAATCCAAAAGCCTTGAGCATCATCATTGCGACTTTGCGATGGCGCCAAGGGCTGCTCTAAACTCTGCGCTTCAAGCCTGCCACAAGAGTTCAAACGACACTAGGCACTAGGCCTCGCCCGTTGAACCCGCTGGTCTACCCCACATTGGCGGAATGGCCGTGCGATTCTCAGACAAAGATCTACGTTATACGCCATCTCCGCTGCGTTAAGTAACCTGCTTCTTTTCGGTGGATGCATGCTTCCTGGTCGCAAAGAAGGTGTCTGAACCCCAATTTGTAGGTCCGTGCACTCACCGAAAACAATGCGCCGGCCTTCCACATGTTGCTGCCTCAGACTGCCTGGCTCAGTCTGACCAACCCGAATGCTGTGGTTGTATCTTTTGACGAATACCTCGCAACCAAAGCAGCGAAGGGACCTCCTGCCTTCTTCCGCGGCCCCTAGCCCTCATCATGCCATGCATTCATGACAATGCAGAAGTCACAACTGGAGTCAACACGTGCCTCGTAGAATGTGACTCGGAATAGGAACAGTCTGCATTCCTTGCAGACGCTGTCTTCATGCATGACTGGACCAAAACCATGCCCCAGGAGGATAAACTCACGACTACTGCCATTGGAGGTTGTCACGGTGGCCAATCGGGTAGTGAGAATTTCAATTTGCTGACACCTTTTTTGGCTCCCAACTAGGAAATGGCTACCGAAATCCTAGTATGCGCCTTGAAGTTCTTTGAAGGGCCCTCTTTGTTTGAGGTTGGGGTAGCTACCGACTCCTCCGACATTTTTCAGAATGTGCCTTTCCGAAGAGAACTAGCATTGTGGTGACAGCACGGTGGTGGAAAAGAGAGGAGGTCGGGATTTGGACGGGGTTGGAGCAGGGTGAGCCCGGATGGAGTCTCAGTGCTGCTGACTCTGGCCCAGGCGCGCCTATATGACGTAGCTGGCACTAGGGAAACGACCGTTCGGGCGTCACCACCGACTACGGAGCACAACGCAACAGAGCTTTTCTTCGCGGACCTCTCTCTCGTTTATATCCCATCACGACTCCCAGTGCACATGCCTGCTTGTCGCAAGCTTTCAGCAGCTGTCCAAGAGCGACGGCAACCCTGCGCATCCCGGACGCCGCTGCGCTCACATCCTCCGCCTCACCCTTCCCACTTTTGCCCACCATGAAGCGATCAAGCAGGCCCAGCTTGGGAGCGGCTCGGAGATCCTCGACTCTGCACTATCAAACATTTCCTACCATCAAGCCTCCAGCTTCGCGCGGCGTCCCTCCCTCTCCGTCCCCTCCCTCGGGTTTCAGGAGCGATGACTCGACCGAATCCGGCGCGCATCGCGTCTCGCCTCTGCCCATACGCCAGCTCGCCATCCTCGCTGTAATCTCCTTGGCCGAGCAAACGGCACTCAATTCCATAAGCCCGTATCTCCCAGAGATGGCGGCTACATTTCCAGAAGTCACAGAGGAAAAAGTCGGCCTCTATGTTGGGCTTATCGCCTCGTCCTTTGCGCTGGCCCAGTTCGCCACAAACTTCTTTTGGGGCTGGCTGTCAGATCGCGTAGGGCGCAAGCCCGTGATATTGATGGGTACGCTTTTTACATCGGCTTGCTTCGTTGCCTTTGGTTTCTGCAAGACGCTGTGGCAGGCTATCATCGTGCAGATATTCATGGGTCTTGTCAATGGCAATCAGGTTATCGTGTCCACGTGCTTGGGCGAAATCACCGATAAGAGTAACCAGTCGCGTGCCTTTACATACTTGCCGGTGGTATACGGCTTGGGAGCAATCACTGGGCCTATCGTAGGCGGAGTCCTGGTTTTCAAGAACAACCCTTTCAAGAAAGGGCACAAGAACTCGTACCCATATCTGGCGCCGAACCTGTTCTCGGCAGCGATTCTGATTGTGGACCTAATCCTTACCATGTTCTTCTTGGAGGAGAGCTTGGAGCAGGCTAAAGACCTTCCGCCGCTCGGAAAGAGGATCCGAAGTCTATTTGCCTGGGTATGGCAGTTCGCCAGCGAAAGTCGAAGCCCTTCGTACATCAGGCGCATGATTGGCAAGCATCGTCATCCTGACGGTGTTGACATAATCGAGGACGTGGATTCCGAAGACATGTCGGATTCGGAGAGCTCCATTCCCGCCGTTCTCCCAAATGTATCCTCGGGGGAGCAACTGACCAAACGCGAGGTCTTGAATCGGGATACCATCCTCCTTCTCATTACCTTTCTCATTTTCCAATTCGCAAACATCGCCTACAACTCCCTGTTCCCTATCTTTGCTCAGGCGCCTCCCCCTACCGGCCGCAGTCTGAGTCCGACCGAGATTGGAGTATCCTTGTCATTTGCCGGTGTGTTCACCATCATCTTTCAGGTCGGCATATACGGAAATTTGCGGGAAAAGATTGGGAACAAGGTCACATATAGAGCAAGCATGGCCGCATTTGTGGTGGCATTTCTCCTCATGCCATGGGTGGGCTACAAGAATGGCGATGGCAACATTGGTCTTGGGCGAGGCAAGGCTGTCATGTGGGTCGAACTGGGGTTCGTTCTAATCATCAAGACGATCGCCGCGGTCGGTGGATTGACGTCTGCTCTTCTTTTGGTAAGTTTGATTAGCGCACGAATACTGGACGACGGCTGACGTGATGGCAGATTACAAACTCTGCACCCAACCATTCGGTTCTTGGAACGCTCAATGGCCTCGCTCAAACGCTCTCCGCAGCGGGTCGCGCAATCGGTCCATTCATTTCTGGCAGTCTCTTCTCCGCTGCTACCCATATCCGACCCAAGGGCGAGGCCATGGCATTTGGTGTGTTTGGAGGCGTTGCCTTTGTCGGTTTCCTGCTCAGTCTTGGCATTCGAGGTGCTGGCCTTGAGGCTGACGACTGGGATGAGGAAGAAGGCTCAGAAGACTACGATGATGAGGCGGATGATGAGGCAGAACACGATGCATCGAAGACGAACGAGCGGAGTGGTTTGCTGCAATCGAGGCGTCGGTGACGTGGAATCTGACTCTTCCTTCTTCTATCATTCTTAAATTGTGGTTGTTGTGTCGACTGAAATCGTAAGCTTAGCGAGGCGTTATCCCTACATTCATGAATAGACGGCCAGCATCGGAGAGTCCACGCTTGGGAATTCGCATCTTCTTTTGGCGATTGCATTGAAAATGGCCCCAGGAAATCGGAATTTGGGCACAACACGGCTGTGTCTTTCATCCTCTGTGCATTGTACCTGCCGATAGATTTAAGTCTTTATTCATGATACAGTCCCGAATGTTTACGTGGTCGAAGTTGCAAGTGTAAATGCACTCTGATCCAAATTATTTAGTGCGCACGTGCGGAACGGCGTTGGCGCGAGTGGGCTGGAAAAAGCGGGAGCTTGCCGGGGCCCTTGCGTGAGCTTCAGACGTCATCCCATCACTCCGAACCTCATTTGGCTGTTTCAACACCCTCTCCCATCAACGACAACCGCAAACAATCACCGACCATGTTTCCCACGCTCATTAGGCGCTCTATATTGGGCAAGCTCTTTGGCGAGGTAAGAACAGCTCCAATGCCGCGCTCCTGGCTTCTTAGAGACCGATTGCGCGCAAACATGACTCCAACGCCAACATGTCAAACAGAATGCCGCCAAAAACGTCATTACCGTCTTCCACGAGCCCTCCTCTTCGGCTTCTACCCGCGTCCTCACCTTCCTCAAGCAAGCGCAAGCCAATTCCAATTCTACCGCGACAATCGACCAAGCTACCGACTCTTCTTCTCAACACGACCTCAACCATCAGGAGTTCGACCTCGATGTCCAGGAGGCGCCGCCCACCACGGAGCAGGTCAGGACTATTCTGGAGTACATTGGACAGGAAAGGGCAGGCGAGATCATTCAGGGGGCGAACAGTGAGGAAGAGGCGGTCCGCAAGTTCAAGTTAAACGCAAGCAGCATCTCGAGGCCATTGGTAAGTGGGCCGACCGTGAGGACGTCGCATTTAATGGATCGTATAAGGCTGATGATACATGTAGGTTGTCGACTGGATGGCGGGCAAGGTCGTCATTGGCGAAAACCAGTCGAAGATTCTTGAGCTGCTGAAAGAGGGCCAGAAGAAGAGCTCTTCGTAGATTAAGCTCCTTTACATCTCCTTCTTGAACCCCCCAAAAGCACGATACCATAGCGTAGACTGTAAACTTGTGTCTTTGAGACCAAGCCGCTCTGCAAGTGAATATAGCAAGGAAAGTATAGCCAATGGAATTTTCAAAGACTCTTTGCTGAATAGACACTATGGGCCGTGGTGCGCAAGTATCTCGCCACCACGGACATCCTCGCGAAGATTTCCCCCGAGAAAAAATCGCGCAACGTTTGTTGGTCAAATTGTCTCGCCTTAATGGCGTATAAAGAACTGCATCTCCTGCTGCTTGAAGATGTGGTTGGAGAGAACGGCTTGTGTCTCTTGAATGTGTCCGGGGCTAAGGGAAGAGATTCGGCATCTCAAAATGCTGGGTGGGCGGAAATGGAAGAACCAGGTGGAATCAATTCCTTGAGTGGTGATTGCTGTTTTGACTGTGGCCACCCGCCATGGTCATTGAGGAAGGCGCGGCTGGTCGCGCCTGCGTCCTCCTCGCACGCCTGCGGCGCGTTGATTGTTGAGATTGTTTGTCGCGTCGTAGTCTCGTAGACCTCGCGTCGACGACTTCGATCGCTCCATATCCTCTCTACACTCTTCCACACTCCTACATTCACCTCCTCTATCTCTCTCTCTCTCTCTCCCTCTCTCTCTCCCCGCCCTCTCTCTCCACTCCGACTCTTATCTTCCGCGCTGTCTTTGCATCGCTTCTTTGCTGTGCATATTCGCAAACTCCCCATATCGCTGTTTCTTCACCTCACTTGACGACCCTGCACCTGTCAGGCGTCTTTCTCCAATTGCGGTTGCGCGTGTTGAGTTATCGAGCGTACGTCGCGGTAAATCTTACGTTCCAGCATCAGCTACCTCGCGGCTAACCATGGCTCTCGCTCCCGGAATGGCCTTCTTCTCGACTGAGGGCGGCCAATTCCTACCGCGCCCGGTTCCAACGCCTCCCAATGAGCCCATCGTGCGCGAGATACTCACATACCACTGGGACGTCGCGCAGCACGCCAACTTCTTGCGCGAGCTGTATCCCCACGAATGCAATCAGATTTTCAAAGACTTCTACGACATTGGCGACTACTTCGACCCTTACGATCGTCAGCTGCTCGGCACGGGCTTTCTCAAAGATGTACTGCAATGGATCGCTAGGGAGAACGAGATGTCCTGCTCCATCTTCATGCAGTTTTGGGCCGAGCAAAACGAGGAAAAGGTCATCCAGGTTCGCAATGGCAAAGGCCTCGAAGTCTTTTCAAACGCTGAGATCGAGGAACGAGGCCGCATGTTCCTGACATACGCGCTCACAATGGTCCGCAAATTCCTGATCGCCTGGGCCGACAAGCACCAAGCTGATTCCGGACAGGCTATGGAAGCCCAGCATACTGAAGCTGGACGTGGGCCATCTCCACTTGACACTCTTCTCGAGGAGCCCTCGGAAGTTCCTGCGCCGGAGTCTCAAGCTGTGGGTCACGATGAATCCGTCCCTCTTGCGCACTCTCCCCTTAACGAGGATGGCTCTCGGGCTGAGGGTCAACCGTCAAAACGAACTCTTGCTCTCACTAAGGGACCACCCAAGCCTGAGGCTCATATTATTCCCTCCGATGAGTCCAAGACGCAAGAGGCAGCGGCAAAGACAACGTCCTCCATGGATGAAGCCAAGGCTGGTGAGCCTTCTCAGCTCACGTCTGTCAACGAGATTGTTCCTCCAACGCCCATGTCGACAGTCTCTACACCCGCTGCCCCGCCCAATGACAGTCAGAAGCTCTCTCCCTGCAGACAGGTCAAGAGCCAAGCGTCCATGTATCGACCCCCAGCCGTCTTTTCGTACAACAGAGGACCCCACGGTCCACCGTTCCAATCTCCAGCCGCCACGTTCTTGAAGATGAACAACGACCCGAGGAACCATCGCCCCGCTCCTATAGGTTTCATGTCTCCCCCTAGCTTGCAAAACAGTTTAGACCAGATGATGATGACTGGTCAAGGCTTCGCTCCGATGCAGGGCCAACCCATGATGCATAGCCCTCGGTTTCCTAGTGGCAACCAATGGCAGAATGGAATGCCTATCCAGCAGAACTATCCATATGCGCCCCCTCCACGCTTAACCGGCCGCAACGCCCCTGAATCTCATCCAGTCTACATTTCCAACGCCCTCAAGGCAGATATGAGTCGCCAGGGTACGCCTCAGTTGCAGAACCCTTTCCCAGTCCAGCAGGGCCCATTCGTGCCGCAGTCCGGTCTGTATGGCCCGCCTTTTTCTCAAAATTCTCCCTACATGGAAAGCGCGACTCTTGGGAGTATTACCAACCAGGAGATTCAATTTGGTCCTCAAGGTGACCACAAGCGCCGCGCATCAGGTGCTCGCAACGATTATTACCTGCCGCCGACTCAGCGTGATGATGGCGTCTTCGTGCATCCAAATCCAACCGACTTCGTCGTTCAGACTGTTAAAGACAGGCGCTCTTCGTTTGCTGGTCCTCCTCCTCGCAGAGGCCGCCGTAGCTCATTGCGCGGTGGTCTTACTGGCACATTTCACACTCGCCGTCCTAGTGATAATGTCCCGGGACTGAACAACGTGCAGACTGCGGCTGTCAATACGGAGCCCTTTCCAGCTTACAATCCGCTTTCCAACCCAAACACCGTCTACGTTGCCAATTTTCCCGAGATCGGAAATCAAGTTGAACAGGAGACCATTCTGAGAAGACACTTTTCCATATTTATCGGCAAGGACGTCGAGAATGTCTCAGTTGGAGTCGGAAAAACCATGAGGAGATATGCTCACATCAACTTCTTCCACGAAGATGATGTCAAAGAGGCGTTGAAGCTTCACGATACCGAGTTCATGGGCATGCCTTTGCAGGTCAATCTCAAAAGGATCGGGGGGCCGCACCGTCGCAATGTCAGCGGAAACTTTGGCTTCCGTACCATTCAAAGCAACCGTGACGCTCCTTTAAGCATTGTTCACCGCGAGCCTTCATTTTCCAAAAGCCCCGCGACTTTTGGTGCGGGATACGGTTTTGCCAATCACCAGCGCAGCGGAACTGATCGTAGGTCTTCCACTGCCAGCAAGAGCCACTCTTTGGGCACCAAATATTCCCCTCAGGATGCGCGAAGCTTGATGGTGGCTGAGGAATCTGCATCTCTTCCTGTCAGGGCTCCTCAGTCCTTGACAGGCCAAGCCGGTGGTCGTCCTAGGAAGGCCGACGGATCGACTACAGGCTCTTCAAAGAGTGGACGGTCCACTCCTACGACAGTCAATCAGGGTTCTACGTTGACAGTCAGGAAGAAGTCCCGCCGCGAAGAGACTGCTCCTGCCAAATCCGAGGGCGACTACGAAAAGATCAAGACTATTTTTGAGGAGGCAGTCAGCAGTAGCGAGGTGAAGGAGCTCACCCTCAATCCCAAGAATGAGCTCGTGGACGAAAGTGGAAAGGTTGTTTACAAGGTCAAGGTCCCGGAGCAGGGGAAGGAAACGACATTGGCCTCTGATAAGCTCGAGCCTCCAACCACCAAAGAGCAGCACAGGAAGAGTAGTCCCAAGTCCTCTCCTTCTCGCCAGAGCTCTCCTGTGACGACCAGGTCATCTTCTGTCAGTGGCAACAAGACCTTGAAGCAAGGCGGTGGCGAGCTTCCTGCTACCCCAGACTCTCAGGATGATCAGAAGTCATGGAAAACTAGTCGCGTTAGCTACGCCAAAGCAGCCGCGAACCTTCAGACTCCCGAGAAGAGCTCTCAGAAGCCCAAGTCGAAGCCTGGTTTGCAGGCGGCTGATTCAAAGGCCACCGCCAACACGCGCGCGACTGCTAAGGGCATTTCTGCATTGAAAGGTTCCTCAGAGGGTGATGAGAGCTTCGTAAGCGCCCAAGAAGACATGTCCGCTCCTAAGAAGAAGAAGAGGGCTCACAAGAGCAAGGGCAAGAACAAATCTCGGCCAGGCACGCCCTCGGCCTCCAGCGCCGCTTCGCAGGCTGGCGATCGACCATCTTCTGCGGCCTCTTTGGCCACGGTTGCCCGTCCACCTTCTGCAAATAAGTGGGTGGAGCTGACTCCCAGTGACAAGTCGACTGCTGAGGCGGATAAGCCGCAAGTCATCCACCGTGCTCCGACTGCAAAGATCATCCTTAAGAAGAGCGATGTCGCTGGATCTGGATATTCCCTCCCGCCATTCGACATGTCTATCTGTGATGAGCCTACCAAGCCTCTGCAGGCGGCTAAGTCTGGCGAGGCGCCCAATTCTGTCGAGACTCTCAGTCCTATCGACGCGCCCAAGTTCGTCGAGGCGTCAAAGCCAAAGCCCGTGGATACTCCCAAGCCCTTGGAGGATACCCTCAAGTCCGTCTATACTCTCAAGCCCGTCGATACTCCCAAGCCCGTCTATGCTTCCAAGTCTGTTGATACCACCAAGTCAGCCGATGCTCCCAAGTCCGTTGGTACCACCAAGTTCAGGGTTGCCCCAACGTCGAGCGATGTTCCTGAGGTTTTCGATGCATCTGCAGCTAGCGATGTCACCGATTTCGGCGACACTCAGAGGCCTGGCACCGCCATGAAGTCGAATGCCAGCGATTCTAGCGTTAGCGATGAGAAATTCTACACACCTCCACCCCAGAAGGAAAAATTCGAGGCCACAGTTGAGAAGCCAATGCAAGAGCGGCCCGCCAACGTTGAAGCCTCCAGCTCCAAATCTGGGCCGAAGCAGACCCCCTCCATCCATCCATTCGCTCGCCAGAAGGAGTCAAAAAGAAAATTGAAATCGAAAAGGAGCAACAAGAAGGAGCAGCAGAAAGGTCCGTCCACCACTAATCCAGTCACAATGACCACTGAAACCACTCCACAGGTACTCTCTGAGCACCTTAGCTCCGATCAATCACTGAGCACAAACGAGGACAGTCAGCACATAAAGTCACACCAATCAATCCTTGACTCCAGGCCGATGAGCCTATCTCCGACTTCGCAGGCAACGAAGCTTGACCCTCGGCTAACTCCGGAGTCTTCAACAGTGTACAAAATTCAACAACTTGCAATGGCACAATCAGGACCGAGCATAATGAAAGAAGCTGATATGATTGCGGACCCTGTGAAGGAGGGTGGTCAATCTGGAGATAAAGCACCGAAAACTTTCGAAAAAAATAGCGGAATGGTAATGGAGCTTCAAGTGACGGATGAAGATGATAGCGACGCTGTAGCGGAGTCGTCTGTGGTGGGAGCAGAAGATACCCCGGCCGGCGAGAGCATCGATCTTCTACGAACTGCAGAGAACGTGGCCGGGGAGTCTGGGAAAACAGATGAGGTATTTCCATCACGGTGGTGGCGCCTCATGTTTCTACTGCTTACATGATTTCCAGATGTCAATTTCAAGAGATTCTCACCTTTCTTTGTTGCGCAAGCAGTCGGTTTCGGCTGCAGAAGACCTGCAAAATTTCACCAGTGATGCTTCTGATGTTGCTCCGATCGATCTTGATGCAAGAGAGAAGACGAGGGCCAGGAGAAGGGCCAAAACCAAGGCAAGTTCTCTAATGATACCCTCGACACCGGTACTCAAGCTGACTTGAAGACAGAGGCAGCAGTTGAACAAGAAGGCTCGGAAGGCGGTGGAATCGCAAGACGCGCCTCCTATTTCCAGTGGAGACGAGAACGAGCAGCACTCTGATGGGCTTGAGACAGTGGACTGCCCTATCAAAAACCCGATTCTCATGCCAAAGAGCGTTTACGACAAGACGCCCGCTCCCAGAGGACAGCGCTTGAAGCGGTTTGGAAATCGTTCCGCGAACAAATATGCGGCCACTGTCTTGATAAACGAGCACGAGAGCCGAGTAGACATGGAGCACCACAAGACAGCCCCTCGATTTGGAGTGCGCGTCGAGTCTGAATTCCCGCAACCGTTTCCTCCTCCCAGAAGTTCTTTGAGGGACAGGCTCTACTCCATTATCGATGCGCGTGTTGCTGGAAATGGTAAACTTTCCACAGCTTCCAAAGATTGTGAGGTATTCCCTGCTAGTAACACTATGGCAATATCCGACCAGCAGGGAGTCGGTGGCCTTTTCGGTAGTTCTGAGGACGCCTTCAACTCTCCGACGCCCTTCGAGAAGAACAAGGGCAAGGGTAAATGTCGTGAGGACGAGTTGGATGACCCATTGGTGGAGGGAGCCAATGTCGAGCCTGGCATGCCCCCAATCCCTGAAAATGATTCTCGGAGCGAAGCTGACGAGCAGAGTGATCCACAGTCCAAAATTCTTGAGTGTTTGAACTCTCACCGTCGGGATGAATCAAGCGAACGGATGGAGGCAAAGGACTTGGTGGACTACTTGAACGGTATTAGGGCAATCACCTCGCTCTTGGCTATGGGTGCCAAAATTTCTGACTTCACTGAAAGACTGGGTGACAATGGCTCGGAAGAGGGCAATCGGGCCCGGGAAGAGCTGGACTCCGAGGCGGAGACTGAGATCGAGGAAAACGGTAAGGCGGAGCAGGCAAAACATGACGATGGTGAAGTGGGGAAGACTACGGCTGCTGCTAGTGGCAGCGAGCCGAAGCCGGCGAGGAAGAATAAGAAGAGCGAGGGGAAGAAGAAGAAGGGGAAGAAAAAGTGGTGAAGGGAGTTGGCTGGGGAGTGTTGGAGTGGATAGAGGTTGGTAGCGAACTGATTGTTTTGCGTTTTTATGAGTTCGGCATTGGCTAGCGATCTTGTATATTGGAAGTTACCTTGGGTCAGCGTCGATTCCATGAATCCGATCAACTTTGTGCTCCCCCATCTATCTCCTGGCGAAGCATCAAATGCTTGTCCTCACCTATCCTCACCTGCTTTTCCAAGGCACATTTGTTGACCTCTCTTGGTTCCCCTTTACATGTATCGTGGCCTTCAGAGGATCCAGTCCTTTGTCATTAGAGAAGGCCAAATTTCAAGTTTGCCAAAAGAGAAGTTGTAAATGTGAAGAGGGGTGTAGATAATGGAAACTGACTTAAGTCTCCCCTCAGCCAATTAAACCGCCAATCAAGCATACTTCGCCAGCAAAGGCATGTACCTGCTGTAGCCAATGCCTTCGTTGGGCTCCAAACTAAAGATGTAGCCTTTGCCCCACCGGGTGCCGCAAGCCCACCAAAGCACGCCCTTCCAGACATCCGCATTTTCCTTCAAGTAGTTGAGCGCGCCCTCGACGGCCGCCTCACAGACATCGTTGTTGCCGCCAGCAAACTCGCCGATAATACCCTTATTGCCGGTGGACCTGAGCCAGCTGGTGGCGGCCTGGAGGCGCTCCTGGCCAATGGTGGCGCTGACGCACGAGTCGCTGGTCCCCGAGCTGTCCCCGTCGAGGTACTGATGCATCTGGTAGAGGATCTTGTCCGAGGGGTCCTTGAGGCTGCCCATGGTGGCGCCGTTGCCCGAGCTGACCCAACTCCACGCCCCCGTCCACGCGTTGCCCTCGACCGTGATGTACTGCGAAGACGCGCCGGCGGCACGGATGCCGTTGATGCCCGCTTGGTTCAGCTGCACCACCAGCGCTTGGTCCATGCCGTAGAACTCATTATTGATGTCGAAGATCACCTTTCCATCGGACGCGAATTCCGTCGCGAGTCGCTTCCACCATGCTTGGAAGCCCGCTACGTCGGTTATAACTTTGTTGTAGTAGCCTGCGAGGTTAAGGGGCTCGTTTTAGTGGGTTGGAGAGGTCAGGAGGGTTGGGAAGAGACGACTCACGGCCGGAGTTGTGCGGCACAATTATTGCGTACGCGCCTTGTGACGTGATTTTCTTGACGGTCTGAATTTGTCAATACAGCGTGCGAACTTTGAGATATGTAGGACACGCACATCTTTCAAAGCAGCCAAGTACGTTGCGTCAAAGGGCGCTTCCATCGTGTTTGCGGTCAATCGCTCCATGAGGAAGTTGACACGGAAAGTGTTCATGCCCTGGTTCATAAAGGTCTGTCCTCCCGTGTCAGTCAGGGGGGTCAGTGACCTTGGGGGAATTCCATGGCGCGCGTACGCTGAAGCTAGCAGTATTCGGCCACGAATAGTCGGGGCCAAGCGCGCCTGGCAAGTTCGACGGTGCGAACTCGGGACCGCTCTCGTTGACGCCGAAGAATTGAAATACCGAACCTGCCCGTTTTTCTAAGCGAGACGGTGCAGCGAGGGAAAGGGAAGCCGTCGAGGCGATAAGGAACGAAATCAAAAGACGCATCTTGAACTAGCAAGATCCTGCGCGTCGATGAAAAAAAAGAGGGTGATGGCTTATGCCGTTGGAAAAGAGAATGTCGAACGAGTGACTAGTATAATGTTGCAATGAAGAGTAATGGACTGCCACGACTTGATAACAAGGTACGAGGGACTGGTACCATTTTATAATGACTTGGTTTGGAGCCTCTCGAGCAAGTTGGTGATTAAGCGACTGGGCATTTGCTCGCCATGGTGCCAGAGCTGATCTGATCCTGGAAATTGGACCAAAATGCCATATCCCGGCATCACAGACCACTATTCACCGGGATGTTTCAGCCTTCTAGTACAAGTGTGTGATAAGCGCAACGAGTTTCAAGGCAGTGAATATTTCAAATTGGCTCATTCGTTTTTCCAGTGAAAACGAGGTGGAAATTGAATAGTGGTGCAGTGAGGTCTCCTCCTTTGTTTTTTCTCTTTACGAATCTTTCTTCGTGAACGAGAAATCGATCTTCAGAACGCTGATGAGCTCTTGTGCTGTTGGTTGGAAAGAATGCCGAAAATGGATCTATGAGGGACGGAAAGAAGTAAGATGAACCTGCCTTTTGAGTCTTCCTGATGCATGTTTCTGTGTCATCTTCATCGTCTCCTTTCATCCTCTCCCTGATATCTTGGAAAAGTTGGTATTGAGCCGTCGCCACTCTAGGCTAACCATCCAGCTGGGTCATGGTGTCACGGGACTTCGGTTCTGCGCTCCGAAATGTGCATTTCCGACAAGCCGCGGTATGGTGATAGAATCCTGGTCCTGGCGATCTCACTGTACGCCGCGCCTCGGTGGCTCTCATTTGAAAAGCATAGACTTAAGCCCCCAAATCAAGCGTTTTAGAGTTGAGAGCAAGACCGGAAGATGGTAGAATCGAGGGCACATGCATCACGATTTGATGGTGTCTACACCAGGGATGGTGTCCTAACGTCCGTTACCATGACTTACGGTTAATTAATTACTAACTAACGCACCACTAAAATATTTAACGCAGCCGAGGTTTACCAGGCCTTCGACCGTTTTAGCTATTAGTCTTCGTGCGCGACTGGGTCTGCTCTATTGATGGTGATGGTAATGATTGTGACGATGATAATAACGTTGTTCATTGGTTATCTTAGCTTGCAACAACGCTCGTCAGAAACCAGATCTATATTTTCGCTTAGGCATGGGTACGTCATCCTAACGCTTCCTTTTTTTGATAGGTTGGGATTCCTATAGATGAGCGACTTACAAAAGAGGCCTTGAACGCTATAGATGCAGACGACTGCGTGGACCACTTACTAAATGGGTGGTATCAGCCATTGACGTTCGGTTTTATCTTTATCCGCTTCAGAAGATGTTGCGGTCCAAACGTCTATATCTCAGCTAGGGAGACCTTGCGCGGCCTTCACACTAACAGGAGAGACCACGTTGCTTTTAACATTTGCGGATCGCGTAGTTGACGTACATCGCAAGGTGGCGGCTGTTGAACTTTCGTATTCTCTTGTAAATTAAGGATTCGGGGATCTTAATGACCATTTTGCGCATGGCGGGAGGGACGTTGTGGGTGCGAGGGCTGCGGAACCGATGCCGGAGGAGTTTCCGTTCCGTTAACACTAGCGGGATATTTCACCAAATTGCTGAGTACGTGACGGCAGACGACACTCGCGGCACGAGAGTGAGCCCAGATTGGGGGCAGCAGGTGAAAGTGTCGACTTTTGTTCTGACGTTAACAAGTTCTCTTCGCTGCTGGAGGAGCTGAGCGGACTACTTTGTAACGCAAGGAGGAGCTGTTGCTGTGTAGGTGTGTCGGTCCCTTTCTTGAAGTGGGGTAGTACGCTGTGATAAAGGGCTTTTCTCCTGGATATGATGGTCCGCGGGATTCGTGGCAAGCCAATTGAAAACTTTGGTTGTCTCCAGTTCAATGATCGCGCATTGATCGTATCGTATAGGTGCTAGCTTGCCGGCTGAAGGTTTGGGGGCCTTTTGAAGCTCGAGTTGGTATCGCCGCCGTTGCTCAATATGTGTACTTCGTATGGCCATTACAGTGAGCTTTATAGCGCATAGGCGATTTCCTGATCCAATGGGGATGGGATGTTTGCAATGATTCAAGATTCGAGAGGGCGGTCTCAGGTGATGTAACAAAGCCCCTTATTCATCTTATCATCCTTGCTATCGTCCTTATTGTCATCCTTTTCCTCCCTATCATCCCGGCCGCGGCCCGAGTATCCGCTGCGTTCACGGTTTCAGCCACGTCCGCTGCAAGAGGAATTGAAACGAAAGTTGGTATTGTTGCGAGACGCGTAGGAAGCGTTGCGCCAGGCCTCATTATCAGCGTAGCATATCAGGTGGTGAAATAGAACCAGCAGAGAGTCGCTGTTACAAGCAGAAGCAGCCTCCTAATAGTAGTAGCAGACGTAGTAGTAGTAGTAGTAGTAGTAGTAGTAGTAGCTGTTGTTGTTGTTGTTGAGCTTATAAACACGTGAACGATTTATAGTCTACTCCCATCATTCGGCGCGGTCAGCAAGGTCTCGAATTCAATAAATATCTTCTCCAGAGGAATGTCCTTGTATTCGAGTGAACCCAGCTTAGCAATGGCATCCGCAACGTTATCCATGACGCCGTAGTAGCCAGTTAGCCAGTAAGGACTTGCTTATTATTGGGAGTCTTGTTGCGGTAAGCCTTAGTGGTGAAGAGCTTCAAGGGAAGGCTTTCCAAATGAATGACAACAAAGGCGCCACGTGCTTCAGCGGTGCCGAGTGTCAAGCCACTGCTGAACTTAGGCTAGTTCTGCATCTTGGGGTGCCATTTTTCATACTACTTAGGCTCCCTACTATAAGAGGAGGATCTTTAATCGCGGTCTTGAATCCTCCCCCATTATCTAAGTAGATTCCAGCGCTCCGGGCTTGTAGGGTGTGGATACGATTGTCAAGTTCCTGAACTTCACGGCGAGGCGCGCTCTTCCTCAGCGTTGCGCAGTTGAGCTAGGCAACATTTAGAGCTTGTCGGATGGTTTTGCGCTCTGCGACGGCTTCATTGCGCTCTCTTGTCATGATGAATAGTTGACCAGCGAGTCCGTAATCGTCGCCGTCATTCACATTGTTCTAAGAGTCGAAAACTGCATTGAAAAGCGCCTGGCCTTGGGCACCATTCAAGGCCTTAATGAAGCCAGCCCTGATGATTTAGATAATGACCTCAAATAATATCACGGATGCTAAGAGAAATCGGGGCTTTCTTGCACTTGAACGCGAGGTGGAGAGGAGAGCAGTAGCCGCAAGGCACGGCGCAAAATAACGGTCCCAATGCGGCTACTACCGCTCCTGTAGACGAATGAAGGTCCACATCGAGGGACCTTGCGGATACAAGGGCAAGTGACACAGGCTCATAAGTTCCGCGGTCACAAAGGCTTGATGAACCTGGCTTGGAAGACTTGCGCTTGCACACGGAGACTATTGAGGGTTCATCTGGGCCGTGGTTTGCAGGAGGTCGTTTAAGTAGCACGGGCGGCGGCAGGCTTACGGCTCGCGGGCCGAACATGACATCCACCTACACGGAACCGATGTCACCGAACGCGCCCGAAACACCACACTTCAACAACACGCCAGATGCCGCCGGGAGATGAGATATCCCCCGTGAAGCTATCGCTGCCCCTGGTATGCGCTCGTAGTCCAGATCCTTCGTCCGTCGTTCTGACGCGAATCGCAGCAATACCAGCAGGAACTCTTCCAAGACTTAGTAAGCCCTGCCTCGTCCAGGCTCCGACTCATGCTCACCACGCGCAGCGCGATGAAGACCAACTCGTCATCCTTGCAAGAGGCCTTGGGTTATTGCGGATTGTGACAAATCTCCTTCACTCCTACGATGCCGCCGGCAACAATCTGATTCTGCTCATTGGGGCTGACGACCGTGAAAATGGCTGGATCGGAGAAGCTCTTGCCGAGCATGCTGTCGTCAGCAACGCTCCCAAGGCACGCGGACTGAGTCTTGTCAATACCGACTTGACAGGTGTGACAACACGAGAGAAGATGTATGCGCAGGGAGGCATATTTAGCATTACATCGCGGATATTGATCGTCGACTTCCTGTCTGGGCTCTTGGACCCTGCAACTGTAACAGGCTGCGTGGTGCTTCACGCGGACAAGGTCGTTGCCACGTCGATTGAGGCCTTTATCCTGCGAATTTATCGCCAGAAGAATAAAACAGGCTTTCTAAAAGCTTTCTCGGACAACCCAGAGCCGTTCACCACTGGCTTCTCTCCACTCGCCACGAGGATGCGTAATCTGTTCCTACGGAAACCTACCCTGTATCCGAGATTCCAGGTCAGCGTCGTCAAATCTTTAGAGGGCCGCCGCAAGGCAGAGGTTATAGAACTGGAAGTACCCATGACGGAGGCAATGACCAACATCCAGCACGCCATAATGGAATGTGTTAGTGCGAGCGTAGCAGAATTAAGAAAAAGCAACTCGGGAGCGCTGGACATGGAAGAGTGGACTGCGGATAGCGCGCTACAAAAGAACTTTGACGTCATCATCAGACGGCAGCTTGATCCTGTATGGCACCGCACAAGCTTTAGAACGCGGCAAATTGTTAGAGATTTGTCGCTCCTTCGCCATATCCTTCAGTGAGTGCCCGTTGAGCTGTGAAGATGACTATGCTAATACACACAGTGCCCTACTGGCATACGATTCCGTCGAATTTAACAAGTATCTTGACACTGTTTTGGCCGCTTCCTCGCCGCCCCCTGGATCAACCAAAATGAACCAGTCGCCGTGGCTCTTCCTTGACGAGGCCCAAACTCTCTTTGAAATGGCGAAACGCCGTGTCTATACTGGTAAATTGAACGGCCAAAACGCCCAAACCAACTCAGATGGCGTGCCAAATTCTCTGGTGCCCGTCTTAGAGGAGCAGCCCAAATGGGGCATGCTGGCCGAAATTCTGGAAGAGATTGAACGTGAAAACTACTTCAACCCATCTCCACATGACGATTCGAGTGGTGCTATCCTCATAATGTGCGGTGACAATAGCACCTGCCGCCAATTACGAGAGTACCTGCAAATCATGCGTGAAAAGCCCGAAGAGCAAAACGAAGAGGGAGATGGAAAGTCGCAAGGACCATCCGCGGCCTTCATGATGCGAAGAAAGCTCCGAAACTACATCAATTGGAAGCGGGACTTTGGCAAAGTCAGCGCACATCTCTTCGCGGAGAACACAAAAGTCATCAACAACGATCCTCGTGGCGGCCAAAGCGCGCAAGGCAAAGGGCCTCCCAACAAGAGGAGACGAGTACGGGGTGGAGCATCAGCTGCCTCTGGACCTTCACGAAATGTCGTCGGGAACATACAGCAGACTTTTGACCGTGAAGCCCACTTGCAGAGCTTGATATCGGAGCTTCAGCCTACCGAAGGAGAAGCCCAGCAAAAAGGGGAAATTGCCGCCGATCCTCTCGAAGATATGGAAGACAACTATGAACTCTATGAGATGAAGGATCTCCTCGTCATTCATCCGTACGACGGCGACATGGATGAACATGTCCTCGAAGAGGTCAGGCCGCGCTACGTCATCATGTATGAGCCTGATGCTGCATTCATACGACGAATCGAGGTGTACCGCAGCTCCCACACGGACCGAAACGTTCGTGTCTACTTCATGTACTATGGTCAGTCCGTGGAGGAGCAACGCTATCTCATCGCCGTCCGCCGTGAGAAGGATGCTTTTTCCAAGCTAATCCGCGAGCGCGGAAACATGGCCATCGTCATAGACAATACAGGCAACCTCGATCCGCAAGAAGCCTTCCTCCGCACAGTCAACACGCGCATCGCCGGCGGAGGCCGCCTCGCGGCAACAGCCTCGCCCCCGCGCGTCGTGGTCGACGTGCGCGAATTCCGGTCCTCACTACCCTCGCTGCTCCACGGGCGCAGCATGGTTGTTGTCCCGTGCATGCTGACCGTCGGCGACTACGTCCTCACGCCCAACATCTGTATAGAGCGAAAATCCGTCCGCGATCTAATCCAATCGCTCGCCAATGGGCGCCTCTACAACCAAGCCGAGACGATGCTGCTGCACTATGCCAACCCCATGCTCTTGATAGAATTCGACCAGAACAAGTCTTTCACGCTCGAACCCTTTGCCGACTTCTCCAGCACCTCGTCCTCCTCCTCCTCCTCGGCCGCCGCCATCGCCATGGCCGCGCCGGACCTACAATCCAAGCTCGTCATGCTGACGCTGGCGTTCCCGCGCCTGCGCATCATCTGGAGCAGCAGCCCGTACCAGACGGCCGAGATCTTCGAAGAGCTCAAGAAGCAGCAGGACGAGCCTGACCCCATCCGCGCCGTACAGATGGGCCTCGACGCCGGCGAGGACCCGCACACGCGCACCTTTAACCAGATCCCGCAGGACATGCTGCGCGTTGTCCCCGGTGTTGATGGCAATGAAAAGATCATGCAGCGCATCATGTTTAATGTGGATAGTGTGTGGGAGCTAGCGAATATGAGCGAGGAGGCGCTTTGCGAGCTCAGCGGGCGCGAGGTCGGGAGGCAGGTTTTTCGGTTCTTCAACCGCGACGTCATTGATGATTAGACTGGCGCTATGAGGGTTTTGGACAGGCTTAGGAGTAGTTAAAAAAAGAATCTTTTTGATTTTGGCTGCTACTGCTAGATCATGTGGCCGGAGAAATTGAATCGAAAAACATGTCAAAGCTACCTCCTACTACTCCGTACTCGCTTGAACTCCTCCATAAGCAAAGACCTAGTAGCCAAGACAACCATGTCGCGCGCCCGATACCTCCCAGGCTGCACACTCCTGGATATATCCCGTAAATTCCATAGCAAAAGTGCATATGAAAAGGGCAAAACAACCGTATAAATACCCGTCGCCATAGTCATGCAGAAATGTAACAGCAAGTTCCGGAAATAAGTAGTAATCGGTAAGTTTCCATACCACCGTCGTCGTTCGTCATGGTCGATTCGTCCGGCGAATCCCGTCTCCAGTTTTTGTGTCGTCTCCCATGGATTGAATCAATCGTCCGAATCCTTCTCGTCGGTAGAGTCGCCGGGCTCGCTGGCAGTCTCGTCGCTTACCAGGTCACTCAACTCGCTCTCGCTCTCGCTCTCGTCGTCTTCGAATTCGGCCTCCTTCTTGCTCTTCTTCGGTGCGGTGCCTGCTTTGCCTTTGCCTTTGCCGCTTTTGCCCTTCGCGACAGGCAACCCGTCCTCCGCATCCACTTTTCCGGCTTTCTTGGCTCCATGTCTCTTGACCAGGTGCTCAATCACACAGCCCTTCTCCCAGCCTGCGCTGCCGACACTGGTCGCCGCCCTGCAACGCGGGCATGTTTTTCCGTGTGTAATGAACAGCTGGTGCAGTGAATACTTTAGCTCGTCGGGGATGCGGACGTCGCAGTGGCTGTACGCGGTGTCTCTGGTGGCGTTCTCCGGGACCCAGTCAAGGTAGCGGCAGAGGCGATAGACGTGGGTGTCGACGGCGAAGCTCGGGATTTGGATGCAGAATAGCATGACGCAGGAGGCCGTCTTGACGCCGATGCCCGGATATCTTGTCAGCTCCGACATGATGAGATTGGGGTCATGCTTCATGGCGTGCAGGTGGTCAAGCGAAAGGACGCCGCTGTTGGCCCTCTCAATCTCGGCGTGCTTCTCAGGCGTGGACTCGTGTGCTGCGCCTGGGACGGATGGCGCTTTGGCATCAGTCGATGTCAAACCGTCTCGCCGCGCCTGGTTCTCCTCATACACCATGTCCAGAATCTTTTTGATATCTTTGCTCTTGACATCAGCCAGACCGCCAGACTTGATGGCGTCTTTGACCTCCTTCACGTCGGCCCTGCGCACCGCGTCCCAATCAACACTGCCTTTGCCAATGCCTTCCTTGATGATGCCGAATCGCTTAACGAGGCCTTGGAAGGCGCTAGCAGAGTTTTTCCCGGTGGTAGCGGCGCTCAGACGGGTGCGAATGAGGGCGTCAAGGACGGAAGGAACCTCACCGCAGCCGGTGACGGTGAGCGAAGGTACAGGGATGGTAGGTGGAGGTCTTGTCTTGCCATGTACAGACTCTAGCAGGCGAGTAACTTCGTAGCACTCTTCTGGTGTAGGATGCTTCCAGTCAGGAAATGGGGAGACGCCAGGTGTCAGTCCATAGTTGTTGGCCTTCTTAGATTTGGTCTTCTTTGCAGGCGCGCTCGATACCTCCTCAGGCGTGCGCGCATCAGCAGTCGAAATCTTCATGTCATCGTGCGCGCGAATGTCTGATAACTCCCCAGATGCACGTGCCTTCTTGGAAATAGGCTTCTCATCTTCAGCGGAGTCGGGCGTAGGAATGCTTCCCAGGTTGTGCGGGAGCTCATTGACGTCGACTTCGATCTTAGTGACTGTTCGTGCGCGCTTACGGCTGCTCCCTGTCTGCTTCGCATTGGACGTGGTGCTTTTCGCGCGAGTTTTGTTGATGGTGGCCGGAGTAGCTGGAGGAGTAGATGTCTGGGCTGGCTGGGCGGGTGGCGCAAGCAGCGCGTCAATTGCGCGCACCGTTGACCTTGTAACACGAGTAGACATAGTTGGAATTGTCGTGAGATGCGCCACACCGGAGGCGAAGCAACAGGGCCTTGGAGATGTCAATTGGTGTCGGACAAGCGCGTTGGTGAGAATGCGTTGCCCGAGAGAGCCCGGCAGACAATAGCGAGGGTACAAAATGGTGTTGACAGGGAGAGAAAAGTTGGGTAGAGTGCAGACCGGAACAGCGCGAGCGACAGAAGTGTATAACAGCGGCGGAACTTCGGGACCGTCGCTGGGGCGAATCTGATCGATTTAAATCCGAAGGGCGTGACTTTGAAGTTGGTGTTGGAAGCTCGTGTCTAGAGCGTGATAGATGACGTCTACTGTCTGGCCAATAATCGCCACGGAGCAGCCGGGGCGGCTGCAGGGACCACGCACCACATGTCGGGGTCCCGTCTGCAGGCCGCAGGGCACATCACCACCACAAACACCTTAGCCTACCTATCGCTCATCATCGTCAAGACATCATGTCCCCCCCTCTGACCGTACCCGCGTTGACGCGACACACGGCCACCGTCATCGTTGCCCACGGCTTGGGCGACAGGTAAGCCGCCAGCCTTGGGCCCCTCCACCGTCACTCTTCGGACCCAGGCTAACACAACCACTCGACAGCGGCGCAGGCTGGACGTTTCTGGCAGAGAACTGGCGTCGACGCAACAAGTTTGAAGAAGTTTCCTTCATCTTCCCCAACGCCCCCCACATTCCCATCACCATCAACATGGGCATGCGTATGGCCGGCTGGTACGACCTGGCTTCGCTCTCCGACATCAACCAGCGCAGCGAAGACGAGCGGGGCATCATACGCAGCCAAGAATACTTTCACAACCTAATCCGTGAAGAGATGAACAAGGGCATTCCGGCCAACCGCATCGTCATTGGTGGTTTTTCCCAGGGCGGTGCCATTTCGCTGCTATCCGGCGTGACCTTTTCGGACAAGTTAGGCGGCATCTTTGGTGCGCATTGGACATGGTCAACAATACTCGGTTGCAGCCGCTGACGGACTAAAAGGACTGAGCTGTTACCTGCTCCTGCGAAACAAAATCAGAGACATGATCCCCGCCGACAACCCAAACAAGGAAACCCCCATCTTCATGGGTCACGGCGACGTTGATCCCGTCGTTCGTCACGAGTGGGGTCAGAGGACCGCCGATACCCTGAAGGAATGGGGCTGGAATGTTGATTTCCGCACCTATGAGTGAGTTTCCTCGGTCTGCTCGCAATTGGGGCATATGGAGCAGTAAGCTGACTGTTAGCAGGGGCTTGCCTCACTCTGCCGACCCAGAGGAAATCGACGACCTCGAAAACTACCTCAAGCAGAGGATCCCTCCCATTGGCGACAAGGAAGAATGACTTGCAGCAGTCACCACGTCTCCACCGCCAATGAGCGTCACGACCGCTGGTGTGCTCCTCGCAACACTCGTCCTGTGCATAGCGGCGTATAGAAAGCGAACCCTACGCCTTTTCGCCCTTACTTATACCATGCTGCTGCTTTGTTGATGGCTATCAGGCGTCCGCGGAACTCCTCATCTGGGGAGGATTGGTGGAAGATTCACATTGGAGGATTGACTGTACAATTTTCGACAGCTCGACACTATACCCAATCGAAGTTGAGTTTGCATGCACATATCCAGATTTCATCATAACCACAGCGCCTATATTTTCTTACAGTCACGAACAAGGCACTCTTATGGCGGCACCTCCTCCCCCTTCCAATCCCAGCACTTCCCCCTCAACTTATCCCCAGACCCGTCCTTCAACACGCCCATCAGCCTCTCCGCAACCCAGTCCGCTTCAAAGAGCTTCTCCTTGGCCACACTGCCCCAAAACTCGCGGCTTAACCCCGTCCGCACCGTACCCGGATGCATCGCAACCGCTACCGCCTTGTCGCCCGCCTGCGTCCTCAAGTGGTTATCAAACGTCTTCGTAATCTGATTGACCGCCGCCTTGGATGCGCGATAGCTATACCATCCGCCGAGCTTATTGTCCGAGATGGAGCCCACGCGCGCCGACATGGTCGCCCACGTCGCGGGCAGCGGCAGGTTGGCGAAGTCGTCGGTCGCCGAATCAGGCAGTAAGGTGCTTTTACGCGGCAGATGCCGCGCAAAGTGCTTAATGGCGAGCAGCGGGCCCAGCGTGTTGGTCTGGAGCGTGAGCAGCGCGCTATCGGCGTCGATTTGCGCGGGCGCTTTTTCGGGAAAGAGCAGGCCCGGCACGACGAGTGCGAGGTGCAGGTGGTGGGTGCGTTGCGGGAAGCGTTCGGCGCAGTGTTGCGAGGCCGATGCTATGGTGGATTCGTCTTGGCGAGTTGTTAACTGTGTGATTGAAGAGAGGGTGGTGGAAATGGGTGGAACGCACTCAGAAAGTCGAGCACTACCATGCTCAGTCTCTCTCGCACGTTGGCGTCCATTCCTTCGAGGATTTCTTCTTTGGCTCGCTCTAGATCGCCCCGCGCAGTTGCTACCACGGGGGCTTTGGTCGTGCGCAAAACGTGCCTGGCGAGCGCTTGTCCGATGCCGCGGGAGGCTGGGGACACCAGCGTCCAGGGTTGGGAGAGAGGCATGCCTGTTGACGAGACAAGGTGTATGTGAGAATTGGAAGTGGAAGCGTGAGTTCCGGCCACTCACTTGGGAAACGTTTGTCCGACGTGGTCTTGTTGAGCTCGACGTGGAAGCAGATGGATATCGTCCAGCTGGAGAGCTTCACAAGTCAAGGTATACGAGCTGGGCTAAAGTGCCGATGCACGCACGTTTTTGATTTTTGATTTTTTGTCTCCCAAGGCGACTCGGACAAGCTGCTACGATTGCGGCACCGCAATTCGACAAGTGCAATCTTCGAAATGGGCAAACACCAACGATGAAACGATGGTGGCCCTGACGAAGTCGGTGTCGAAGCAAAACGGATCTTGCGCAGGGGCCCCCGCGGATCTGTCGAGGGTGGTCATGATGTCAGCGAAGCCAGGACGCGAGACTGGCCCGACGAGATCTCTAGTAGTAATCGTCGGCCTGACCCGGGCCATCGGCTCGCGTCCATCCCGTCGATCTGAAATGCTGGGGTGGCCGAGGTCCTTGGCGTCGGTTAGCCGTTCGACTCCTCGATTTGGAATTTGGTCATATTATCGACGAGTACCGTTCAGTAGCTCGATGATTTGTCGCACTCACGAGTGGACGCGGATTTCAATGGTTTGTTGATTTGCAAAATCCATGGAAGTTGCCGTAGTCCATTGGGGAAAAAAGTATGCTCAGCCTCATTTTTTTCTGTCTATTAACATGGATGCATGTTAGATTTCTTTTCAATAGCTTCGAGCATCTTCCTTCAATGAACATTGCCTGATATCTGCGAGTATAGAAAGAGATGAATGAAGAACCCAAAACTCCGCTCACAAGCTCACTCGAAGGGGTGCGCCGCGACACTTTTTGTTTTTGCTTATTGACTTAAAATAACTTTCCCTTCGGCACGGCAAGAAAAACCGCCTCAAAGAGGCAAGTGATGACAAAAGCACCGAGCAAACTCTGCAAGAAGATGGTGTCCTGAATCTGGCGCATGGCCGGTTCCTCGATCCAGACCTCGCGGTCAAAGACCTTGCGGACAACGTTGCGCTTCTCATACTTGGCGACCCAAGGCTCGTCCTCGAAGCTGTTGCCCGACAGAGACTCGGGCGACTCTTTGAAAATTTCTTGCAGCTGGGGCTCACCGTCGGAAGCAAAAAGCTCCCAAGGACGCAAGTGGCGGTGATGCATACCATGGAGGACCTTATAATCGTGAGTAACAGCGCATAGATGGAAAGATACAATAAGACTTACAACACACATGCCCTTGTAAGCGGCAATCATGGTCGAGATGCCAATCAAAAATGCAAGGGCCGAAAGCACACGCCAACCACGGGCGACAGAGCTCAAGTCAAGAAGGATGCCTGTAACGATACCAGCAACAATGAGGAAGATCCCAAGGCCGCGGGCGAAAATGACACGAGGCCTGTTCCCGTTGCAAATGGTCCAGCGAATGAAGTTGGGGTGAGACTGGAGACGAAGAGACCATTCAATGGTGGCAATAACGTCGCGAAAGGCAGATGGGTGAGTCGTGTAAGCCAAAGCACGCAGCAAAATGTTCCTTTCGCGACTAGAAAGATTGAGCTGGCGTGGGCCGGCCTCAGCAATGTAGATGGCGATGATCCGAGTGATTTCCTCACGGTATGGCTGGACGACAAACGGTTGCACCTTTTCACCCGCAGACTCAAAGGCCGCTTCCGCCGCCCGAGCAGGGTCCACCGTTGTCGCTGTGGTCGTGGATCTCTGCCATTCGGAGAGAGTCGCCTCAGACGCGTTGTCCATGCCCTCAAACTTGCTGTGCACAGATGGCGTCTGTGGATTCGGGGTGCCATGACCGGTGAAAGGCGTCAATTCATCATCTGGTAGACTTCGCGCAGCATTTTCGTCAAATTCAGTGCCCCGGAAAATGACTGCAGCCTTAGGTGCAGGCTTCGGCTTGCGGGCTTGGGCCTGCGCTTCATGCTCTGCTTGCTCCACAGTCCAGGAGGGGGATAGAGCTTTCTCCCTGTCTGGAAGTGCATCGAATCGCTTGCAGTAGTCTCGGAACCAGAGGTAAAACTGCAAGTTTTCGGCTGCAAGCTCAATGTACTTGAGATAGTTCAGAAACTCGCGGATGGTGCATGGCTGGAACCTGTCGAATTAGCATGCTGAAGCAGTGACGTCTTCCGGAGGAGTTCCTGTGTGAACCCATCAGGCGACGATAAACTATGGTTGTACGACCGAAGGTGACAGACCGCCGTATGCAAGGGGACTCGGCAGATGATTTCACACTTACCGGACAGGTACCACCAGATATGATTCGCTCAAACGACAAGGCATCCGGGATGCCGTGCAACATTTGAGAACCTCCTGACGTATATTCTCCATCGTAAGATTTCTTTCCGCTGTCGTCGCTGTGGATGGAAATGGTGGAGGCTTTGCAAGACGCCGGGCGTCTGTAGGCGAGCGAGTAAACCATGGCGGATGCTTGAGAAGTCCCGAAGGTATAGAATGGACGGGGCTTGGGTCAAGGATCAACTGACTGGAGTGACCAAGGAAAGGAAGTCCGTTCTTCGACAACCAAGACAAGGAAATCTCTTGGAGAAGAGAGCGAACGGCCCCTTGACGATCAGCGGCGGTGAAGAGGAGAGTCCTGATCTTAATATGGACTCTCCAGCCAAGTATGGCGGCGGTATAGACCTGAGGCTTGCTTCTTTCGGCTAGGTTAATGAATTGACCAACACGCACGCCGTGGTCAACCAGGCCCGTTTGACTCGATTGGAAAGGATCGTCAGAACTGGTAGGGTCTAGGGGACTATAGCGTGTAGCCGACACGACGTTGTAGCCATTGCCGCGTAGGATATTCTCCTAGAGGAGCGTATGCACGGAGCCTAAAGGATCCCGGCCACGCTCCAGGCGTTCTGGCTACCAACATACGATCCCCCTACGTATCTACCGCGTGCTCGGGATCTCAACGGGCTGTCTTGGAATAGACCTGGTGGAGATGGTACAGGGAAGCCATGGATGGTGACGGACGTCGTGCCTGCGAGAGCAAGCCCCGGTACTCGCCACGTCTCAGAAGCAATATCAGGTGGCTCAAATTTCAAGGGCAGATCATGATAGACGACTCGAGTAACGAGCAGGTCGGCTTGACATGCAGCAATGCAATGGTCAGAAGTGTTGCGAGTAGTCAGCCCTGGAGTGGCTTTCAGCTGAAGAGCGGGCCCGACGGCATGGCTGGCGAGAACGAGCCTGCGAAACCTGGATCGCCCAATATGGAA
Source organism: Phyllosticta ampelicida (assembly GCA_020351975.1). Lineage (NCBI taxonomy): Eukaryota > Fungi > Ascomycota > Dothideomycetes > Botryosphaeriales > Phyllostictaceae > Phyllosticta > Phyllosticta ampelicida. The sequence goes on from JAIFKG010001638.1 coordinate 36,533, forward strand.
TAGACCGACTTCGCCTGAGGCTTAATATGCGGAAGCGGCAAAGAGCACAAGATTGGGTCGAGTCAGAGCGCGATGGTGGACGAAAAGATGGTGGTGAGAGAAAGGTAAAGGCGATTGGAGCCGAGCGACATGGCGACCCCCGGCCCCTTGCTGACAGGGCAGGCAAACCTGAACCCTGCCGGCTGCCCTGGTGTTGACTGGGCAGCTCAGGTACACTAAACAACTTGACATGTCCATAAAAACGGTACTGGGAGTAACTATTGGACAAATCGAGTCCGGCACAAATTGTTTGATAGGTGCCAATTCTCTTTATGCACGCTGCCGGACGCCTTGGTTGTCCAAAGGTGGTGCGGGAATCACAGCTGAACAATCCTACTGCCTTCCCCGCCCTCAAGCCATCTGTGTCACCATATCGGTTCCTTGCATTCAACTGTGGCTGCAATAATGCGGGTCGTCTCAGCTTTTGGGAACTTGATGAGACATCTGATGAAACTTTTAATGCTCGCTTTTGCCCATCTTGCAACCCATCCTTCGGCTTCAACTCCACTCCAACGATCCAGGAGACGTGGTGGGCGCAGCAAAGATCGCGACACCAACCTTGCTCGAATGTAGCCGACGACGTCGTATATGTGCACATGTCAATGGCCGTATCCAACCGGAACCTCAGACCAGTACTCTTACTACAAAGTCAATTCCATGTCTAAAAAAATCGTAAGCTTTGATAACGACACAGAAAGTTTGTGGGGCAAGCTGCTGCCTTCGACGTAAATCTGGCCATATTAATTCTATCTATAATCCAAGCTTACCTCCGCCAACTTGAACTAAGCGAACTGACCAAGGGCCTTCCTCAGACGAAGCCATGACATACCCTTTCTATGATTGCCCTTCTTTGGCTCTGAGAAACCCTCTTTTGCTGCAAGTCGGTGTAACTTTCCGTATTACGCTTCTCACCCTATACAAGACACCTTTTTTCAATCTGCAATAACGTCATTCGTCTGCCAAGTTTGCGGGGATTTCGATGCTTGATGGGATTGGCTTGCGTCGACTTTTGTTATCTTCACCCTGCTTGGCCAAAAGCGGTTCTTCCTCGTCGTTTTGCTTCTTTTTGGACGGAGTGTCTGATGATGATCCTTGGAGAGCCACGTAAACTGTGCTTGTGAGAACCAATACGCCTCCGCACAAACTGGCAGACCCAGGAACGTTGCCCCAGATGGCCTTGTCCAGCACCAGGGCAAAGAGGACCTGGCTGTACATCATGCTCGTCGCCACCGCGCTTTTGTCGTGTTGGAGGCCGGCCGTCAGGAGAAATTGCAGCAAGAACCCTGATCCTCCGAGAATCGCCAAAAAGGTCCACTGTCGGCCGTCCGCTGGCAGTCGGAAGCCGACTCCAGGAGCAAAAAGTAAGAAGAGGCCTGAACCAAGAGTCGAAGTTAACGAGTAATAGTTGACCGAAATCAATGCGTGTGCCCGATAGCCGATTCCACGGATGATGGTGTATGAAGCAGTGGCAGTCACGGCTCCTAGAAGCAAGCCAGTCACTGCAATTGTCCGCATCGCCGCCGAGGCATCAGGGAGCGCTTCTTGGTGGTTGGGGAAGAGCCAGGGTGGTCGCGCAATGATGATGACGCCCGCAAAAGAGAACAGGCCGGCAAAGATGACCTTTTTGGACAGTGGTTGGCCGAAGAATAGAGCACACGCCCATGGTACCATCATCGGAGTCAAAAAGGTGATGACAGTAGTCTCGGCGAGTGCAAGATATTGCAGACCCCCTGCACGAATAAGTCTTGAATCGTTTGTGATGTCAAAGCGTTAGGCCAAACTCACAGTAAAACATCGACAGCCCAAAAAATCCGGTGAACCCACGAAGGGTCAACAGCAATCGAAGGTCCTTTTCTCCCCAAGGATAGTGCGGGACCTTGGTTGCCCACATATATGCTGTGGAAAACACGGCCGTCAAGCCCATGCGCACAAAGATAATCTGTCGACAGAGTCAGTAGTAGCTCCACGCGCCATCGCCAATGATACTGTACCTGCATTGGATGCATTCTACGGCTCTCATCCTCCTCATTTTCCAACAGTCGCGCCATTGCCGCCATGCACGCTCCAAAACTCTCCGACACCAAGACCAGCACCCAACCTCGATTCCGGATCCACCAACGCTTGCGAGCTGTTGGTTCTTCGTTTTTTTCCTCCTGGAAGCCTCCGTGTCCTGCCTCGCCATCAGCCATTCCCTCCTGCCTCGCTGCGGCAAGTTCCTGCTTCATTGCCATATCATCCAGAACGTTGACAAAATTTGACGGGAATAAGCCAACAGCGTCCTTGTTGCGATTCAGCCGGCCCATCCACCACTGTTCATCTCCAGTTTTGACGCATTCAATCAGGTCGCCTTCAATGAAGCCAAGGTCGCGATTGGACTACAGCATTGCAAATCAGCTCCACTCCGGGGCAGGCTTTGAATGGACAAGCATTACCTCCCCTCCCCACGAGCGAATGGCCCTACACAAGTAAGGGAACTTTGTTGGAAGCGCGGATGCATTTGCAGCGGCAGCAGTAGCAGGCGATTTCGCCATGGCGTATGAGCAAAGACTACCGCCGACAGAACAGCGTAGAGAGCGAGAAGAACAAAGATGATATAGAGCTGGTACGTTCCATCCAGGCCGACTGATAATGCAGTCCGAGACGCCAGCCCTCCTCGCGAGACGGGCAATGCGGAGAAAAAACGAGACGATGAAGAAGCTGAGAGCGTTCAGAGGAAAAATCAGCAGCAGCAGCAGCAGCAACCAGCATTATATGTAAGCACAGCACCAGACCCAAATCGATGTGCGTCGTTTGCGTCTACGCCGCAGGAAACAGGAAGCAAGCCGCTCAGTCCAATTGTTCAGTCATGCACTCCTCCAAAACCGACCCGCTCCGCTCCAGTCATCGGGATCTGCGCGTCGAGCCGTGGGGGCGTGCGTCTCGCATGCATGTTAGCTGCAGTTTGCGTGTGTATTGAATGGCGCGTTCGCCGTTGTTGACGAGGCCAGACTTCCATCTCGTCTCTGTCACCTTCAACCCACAAGCAACGATGACTGTTGTTAAGAATCAAAACACAAGGGCGGCGACTTCACGGCAACTCGATGTCCCCACAAAAACCAATGACGGTCGGTCTGCCCCGCAGCCAAACCCCATCAGCGCCTTCATCCAGCCCACCACACAAAAACCACAAGGCACTCGTGACTGGCCTCCGAAATCGGGCCAGGCGGCTTACCCTTTTCTCACCACCACCACCAGTCCACGACATGAGGTTAGTGGCAGGCACGCGTGCAACCCTGGCGTCCCGTAGGGCGCGACATGGCGGCTAGGTGTGTGCGTAGGAAATAATACCGCAAGGATGAGATAGGTCAGGTTGGAGCAGTGGACCTTTTTGCGCCACAAATGTTGGACAACATTCGTCGACTCAATCGAGTTCTCGACAGAAAAGCAGGCCGCACACCGAGTATATGTGCAAGGTTTACAACATACACTGCTCACTATGTTGTACTTTCCCATTCTCCGAAGGACAGGATACAGACGTATGTTACACTGTAGTGTGCGTGATCGGGATCTGCGCGTGGGAGCCAAGCCTCCCAGTCGTCAAGACCGAGTCAGAGGATGTACGTGGTGCCGGTTTTGGTGCGCTTTACTTCCCCAGACCTCGCAGCCTTTTTACTCTCTCCTCCGCTGTGTTGATTCATGTGGGTTGAAAGTTTTCCTGCCTGGCAGTGAGTTGAGCCGAGGCAGGAGGCGTTGAAACAAGACGACAAACTGATCGTGGTGTGCACAATACACACGCTTTAGGTTTCTTCGATAGCACACGGCTGCAACTAGGTTTGGCTTTTGGTTCAGATGTATTGTGATAGACAGGCTGACTGACCACAACTTCTTCACCTCGCTTTCCCAATCTGAACTCCTCGTCCATCGTTCGTTCTCAGGCGCCAGACTATGTCCAGGAAAGAGGTAATTTGGGGGGTATCATTTCCTCCCTTATTGCTTTCAATCAACCGCTCTAATCTACAGCCCAAATACTATACGCAGTCCGCTCTTCATCCTGTGGTATCAATCCAGACCCGAAGTTGAAAGATCATCTAGAAAAAGATATGTGACGCCAAATCAACGCTTGTGGAAGAATCCGGAATGCTACTCTTTCCAAATCCGCTCAATCCAGCTCGCTACCACCCAAACCTCTCCCCGTGAAACCAGATGCCCTGCGCCCCCGTACCCTTGTGCACCGCGCGCTCGTCACTCAAACAGACGACGCTGTCTCTGCAGTCATCGACTAATTCTGCAGGTCCACAAGCCACAACAGCAGTCTCACCGAGTGCCTGTTCGAGCATCCTGCGAATAATAGTACGGGGGTGCGGACGCCCGGCCAAGACGTGTATCGAGGGTTGGAGCGATAGGTCGTTGGCGTTGGCAGGAGAAGAGGGCGAGGGGGAGGTCATCAGAGGTGTAAATGGAGGCGGTGAGGCGGGAGGAGAAGGGGCATTAGCGGCGGTGTCAGTGTCAGTGTTAGTGGGAGGTCCAGTGTTGACGTTGGCGCCGCCGCAAGTGCAAGTTTGGTTAGCGGCTGCGATGGCGTCTTCGTCTTCGACTGTTGCAGTGCAGCAGCAAGGGCCGTCCGGACATGCCTGAGGATTCTTCTCGTTGCCTTCGCCAAGCGTAGACGCGCTGCTGTTGTCATCGGCTTCGCGCACACTGTACCTGTCGACTGGGCCGGGCTTCTTCTCGTCTGTAAAGGGGACTGCTAATGTGTTCGGCGACTGAGACTCCTCTTCTACAACTCTACTCTGCCTGGCCGTAGTTGATTGGGACTCTTGCGCATCTGTGAAGTTGGGATCGCAAGTGACGTAGACGCTGGTTTCGACTTCGACGTCAACATCTGATGAGCGCAACTGCGCAACCTGTTCCTCGACGAGCGAGAGTTGCGACGCAAACCAACTTAACTGCCCACGAGATTTGACCACCCAAACCAGACGGATGCGGCGGGTCACAACGGCACCGGCGGGTGGTGAAAAGGTTCCGGGACGTTTCTGCGGAGCAGACTCGGCATGGGTCTGCCATCGGGCGACTAGATCCCGCAGCAACGGCATAACGAACGTCGCGCCGGTGCTGCCTGCCAATAAAACGACGGAATCAAACTGACGCAGAGGTCTCATCCGGCCGTACGGTCCATCGATGGTTACGATTTTGGTAGAATTGGTGGCTGATGCTGCATTCATCGGCAGCATGTGTACCTTTTCGGCATGCGCCAAAAAACGCTTCGTTGCTCCATTTTTAGACTTGATAAAAAATTCCATTTTCTTGTCGCCTGGAATTGATGCAATGGTGAATGGGTGGCTTTGGAAGGGGACCACCGAGTGACAGGAGAGGAAAACGTGCTGGCCCGGAGTCCAAGATATTGGAGGATTTTTGATGGTCACACGGGTAGTGTTATGAGGAAGAGGGGTAAACTCGGCCTTACATGCCCACAAGCCAGACACATCGGAATTTTGTAGCTGCTTGGGATGGAAAACCGAAATGTTGACATAGAGCATCCAGGCGGTCCGTCCGAGGCGATCGAAGCAAACAAGTGCGACCGGGATCCAGACGTAGATTCGGATGTACATGGGCCAGGAGCTCACGTGTTTGTATACAAAAGCCAGGAATACGGCGAAGGAAATTAAGTGCTGTGTTACAAAAACTTCATAGCGCCAGCCGCGGATAGGCGTGGCGGAGCTGATTGTAATCCATAGCAGCAGGCACCAGGAAATGAGGCCGTGCTGTGTAATGGAGTCGGTGCGAATCTTGACGCCAATGTAGTTGTATGGGGCCCAGTCGCTAAACCAGTACCCCATGTGAATTGTAACGGTGAGCAATAGTGTGCGTGATACCCATCGATGGAGCCAATTTAGGCGCTCGTAGCTTGAACCAGTCAACCAACCAACAATGTTGTTTTTGCCGGCCAGCAACAAGATCAAAGGCAGCTGCGCTATAGACATGCAGCCAGTGCGGTATCCAATGTCTTCAAAAGACCACTGATCGCTTAGGTTGAAACCGTAAAAGCAGAGTACCAGAAGCGTTGCTGCATTGGCCAAGACCAGGAAAGTCTTGCCGACAGTCGGCACGCGTAGGCGGAGTCCGCAGACCATGCATGACGTCAATGTAGCATTGCTTGCCTCACGGAGGATTGCCGTTGCTGTTGCATTGATTTGTAGAGTCAAAGACTTTGGTTTTGCAGGAGTCGAGTCACCGTGCTGTGCGGCCCACAATCTGCGTTGATGTCAGTGCTAGTGGATCCAGCGGGGAATTTGCATATGGTACCCACCGCTGCCGATATAGGAAATAGTTTATTACGTTTACCGACGTTGCTGCTGCTATGAACGCGCCCACGGCAGCCCAGTACATTTTTTGGAAATACTGCAGCGACGGCAGTCCACTGGGGCTGGACGAGCCCATGCTCATGCCGCCCATTCCGTTCATGTCCATACCGGACATATCATGCCTTCTGGTCGTCATATCGAATGATCAAGGCCAACGCGGCTGGCGTTTTGGAAGTTCAAAGATTGCCTAGTGCGACAAAACCATGCCGCAGAGCTCCGTCGCGATGCGGTGACGCAATGTTCGAAACTGATGTCGATAAGAGGAGGAGGAGGAGGAGGAGGAGAAGGGAATGTGAACTCGCGTAGTCGAGTTACGACAAAGGGGTGAGTGGACTGAGTAGCACAGGGCTGGACGGCAGCGCGAATGCAACGCTATATAGGCCAGCGGCGGAGGGCTGAAATGGAAGATGCAGGCAGACGTGGGACTGTGGATGCGGTGGTGGTTGCAACGGGCCAGTGACGAAACAGGTGTCCCCTGGTTACTAAGAACCGCCTCAAACTCACGCCCGCCTCGGTCGGTGGCTGCTTCAGGAGCTACACATCCAGACATTGACCAGAGGCAGACACATGGTATTCAACCTCGGACTCAGCCTCTTCCTTGCGCGGCACCATCTCCGACAATCTCACCAACCTGCGAATATCTGAGCACGTCTCCCTCCTGCTTCACTTTGCATCCATCCCTGCCAACTTCGACCATCGCAACACTTATATCTACGCGACTGCTTCTAGACTAATAACCCAGCCTCGGAAAAGGATTCTGAACACTGCGTCGACCCCACCCATTCATCCCATATTTTGCTCGGGCCAATTACTTCCTGGCTCTCTTCCACGACCAATTTGGCACAAGGATGTTTCCAGTCCGACGACACGATGAAATGGCTGGCATGGACATGTCGAGCAGCGACAGCGACATGATGAACGTGTCGACCATGCGCATGACCTTTTTCTCCAGCTCGAATACGCCACTCTACTCAGACCAGTGGACGCCGCGCACGGCCGGACAGTACGCGGCGACCTGCATTTTTCTGATAGCGCTCGCAGTGGCCTGGAGAGCGCTCTTTGCCGCCAAAAGCGGTCTCGAGGAGCGCTGGGTGGCCCAGGCCTTTCAGCGGCGCTACGTGGTGGTGGCTGGCCAGATGCCAGAGTCGGAGCGCATCAAGCAAGACTTGAGCAGCAGCTCTGGGATGCTCACGGTCAACGGCGTGGAGCAAAGGGTTATGGTCACACAGAAGCAAATCAAGGGTCCACAGCCGTGGAGATTCAGCGTCGATCTGCCCCGCGCCTTGCTCGCCACGGTCATTGCTGGAGTTGGCTGGTTGCTGTATGTCGGAGCATTCCTTTTGGTATATGTACACTGACCAGTCCTCAGGATGCTCGCCATCATGACGCTCAACGTGGGCTACTTCATGTCAATCCTCGGCGGCACATTCATTGGCGAGGTTCTGGTGGGACGCTATGTGGAGCGCGCAGCGGAGCACTGACGGCGGGACGGCTTACGGCTTTTGGAGTTGGGCTTGGGTTACATTTGCATCATCAGCTTTGCTTCGCCGTACAACTGCTTAGGCGAGGAGTTTGGGTCACGATTTAATCGACCAGTGTTTTCTTCAATGTAGCGGACTGAGGTGCGTGAGATGCGCGCCAATGACAGAAAAGAACCGTTGAATATCAAAACATATACCCGGCTCGCGTCCAGTCCGGGTGGACGGAGCGGTATCTGGGCTGACTGACTGCAGCTTTGGACCGCAGACGGCGGGTTATCACTACCCGATGCGAGCGTGGTGGCTTTCAAATGTGCTCAATTGCGCGCATCCTTCCTGCCTACTGCACTTCTGCTCCAGCGTCCCTGGCTTGCTGCTCTACCAAAAGATGCTGCCGCTGGCAACAATGATGCGTCGCCCCGGCCCGCCCAAACATCTAGAGAAGCCCTGGGCTGTTTAGCTCGTGTACTACTTATACTTCTTCACGACAACCTAAGCAGCCTGCCTTATTTAAAACACCCTCAATTGCCCGCCACCGCTTCTCTTCTGTCAGTCGATGACCAGAACAGCCATCGATTTGACCTCAATCAAATTTCCAGACGAAAACGAAAACGCCCTCGCGACATAGCCGCCAACTGAACCCTCCTCCACCTTTAGACGCAAACCTTAAACCCCTTCCATTCCGTCTCCCCGCTTCAACTGTCTATTATATTCAAAAAGCCGTCCTTTGTCTCCGAATTGTGTTTTGTCCGTTCTAAACCTATTCGAATAACACAACCAGACCAACCAACCTCAGCCAATTGGCCCCTAAATCACAACAGCAAACATCAACACCATCATCATGCGCCTCACTTCTGCATCTCTCATCGTGCTCGCCCCTGCGCTGGCCTCGGCGCACTTCCTCATGAAGTGGCCGCCAGCGCGCGGCTTCGACGACGACAAGGCGGGCGATTTCCCGTGCGGCGGCTTCAACACGCCCAGCAGCGACCGCGCCATGGTCCCGCTCAACGAGCCCTTCCCCATCCAACTCGACATGCACCACACCGGAGCCAACGTGCAGGTGCTCCTTGGCCTGGGCAACAACGTCGGCCCCGCCTTCAACTACGTCCTGCGCCCGCTCGTGCGCGAGAAGGGCCCCGACCAGTTTTGCTTGGGCGGACTGTTTGTGCCCTACATGCTGGGCGACGTAGCCGTCACCGATGGCATGAACGCGACGATCCAGGTCGTCACGAACGGAGACCCGGAGGGCGGTTTGTACCAGGTGTGTTATTCCCGCCATCTCGTGTCCATAGGGATCCACTTCGACTGACGCGTCGTCTCTTTTCTCTTTCTGATACAGTGCGCGGACGTCATGTTCATGGACATGCCCTTGTCCCAGTCCGAATACAAAGAGCACTGCTCCAACAGCACAGGCGTCACGGCCGAGTTTACAAACACGAATGCTAATGCCAACGGGTCCGCCTCTGCGGCAACGCCGACCACTACTGGCTCTGCTGCTAATGCCACCGCAACGGGAACGTCAGCTGCTGTTGCTGTCAATGCGCTCAGCGCATGGGGACTTATGGTTGCTCTAGGCGCAGTGGTCGCGGCGACGCTGTGAGGTGGGCGTTGGTGCGGGTTGCCGCAAGGCAAATGAAAAATATTGGCAGGGCGCGTCGTGTTGTGATGGGGTGTCGTTAATGGAACGAGCGGTTGTTCGCGGAAGTTTCTTTTTGGCCGAGCGCGTCGCTTGTCGTTCTCATTTCGTTTCTCCCGTAGTTGTGCAGGGATGAGTGGCGCCGTGGCGCGTGCTGAGGCAAAGCGAAACGGGACGAAATCACGGCGAGGCGGAGGGCGGCAAGGTAATCCATGCATCTGACATGACAGCCCTTCAGCGCATATGAGAACAAATTGAGGCGGGAGGACGTGGGGGTGCAAGGGCGAAGCAAAGGATACAAACACAAATGAGCCGAGGCGGAGAATATGGATACCCCAGAGCGATGATATAGGGCGCGAGGAACAGGAACGTAGGAATGTAAGCTAGCAATTGAAGGATTGCAAAAGACTCAAGACATGCTAGACGACGTCATGCTGCTACCTTGGTTCCTGCCTAACCCAGCTGCTTTCCATGTCCTGGCTGCAACGACGTCGAAGGTGTAAAGTCCCCGGGTCGGTCCCGTCAGTTAAGCCTTACATTCATTCTCCTCTATCCAACTTTTGTCCAAGACCCAGAATCGTTTACACCGATCATCCATCTATCTGCTGTGTCCCTCACCAACGGGGGGAATATGATTCGTTAGTCTAACGCAGGCAGTCACGATACGTACGTCCGAGATTCGTTCACCCAAAAAGTGATCGCAGGGGGCAGGTTGTCAAAAGAAAAGAGAAAGGAGAAGGAGAGAGAACAAACTTGGGAAACGAAAAAAAAAAAGTAATAATAACCACGCCATAAACACCGGCCTACTCTCCTTCCTTTCCTGTTCTATGGGTTCTGATTCGCATTTCGCCTCAGCCCCATACATACCACGGCAAATCCGGGCCAATTGAACAAGTAGGAGTAGCCCAATGCCGTCCATCCATCATCCATCCATCCAGTAATAGTTCGATCAAGCGAAACCCGCAATGTCCAACGCCCGTTGTCACTCCTCCCCCTTTCCGCTACAACCCATCTAGATCAGTCCGCTCACCTTCAAGTCGCGACTGCTCCAGCCAACCCAGACGCCAAACTCGCCCTGATGTCCGTCGTCCGGGCCGCCGCGGCCCTGCAGCGTCGGCATGACCCAGTTGCCTCTGTGCGTATCCCAGAAGCTGAGATCCCGCCGCGTCAGCCCGACGACGACGGTGGCCGAGTCACCGTCCTTGCCCTTGGGCTGCAGGAAGACCTTGTCGAAGCCACGCAGCACGCGCACGGGGAAGTCGGGCGGCGCGTTGGGTCTGGGAATTGGGTGGGGTGGGAACTTGGGTTTGGATGAGGACGAGGCCGTTGGGGCCGAGGGAGGAGCCGTGGTTGCGGATGGAGGCAGCGTAGAGACGGAGGCGGAGAAGACGGAGCCAGCAGCGCCAGCGCCGCCAGGGTGTGAGTCACCTAGATGCCCCTTGCCCGTCGGAGTGGGCTTGGATTTTGACGAAGACGATTGACCCGGATCCACCCAGCCTGTCGGGTACGAAACGTAAACCTGCGGGACGGCCCAGCCAGCGCGCTCGGGGCTCTCGTTGCGCACGACAAAGCTGACATTCGCCACTATCGAGTACAGGTCTGGGTTGCCGCCAGGTCCGCCGCCGGCCGGGCTCTCCTCGTGCGGGTTCTGTGAATACGCCTTGGGATACGGGTACTTTCCGGGCTTGACGCTGGACGCCGTTTCCGATGAGATGTACGGGTAGATGTACTTCCTGAGCGGCCGGCGGAAGTCAACTGGCCAGACGGCCTCTGAAGCGGGCGGTATGTCTTCTTTGTAGTGAGGTGGCATGGGAGAAGTGTAGTTGGGGCGGGGAGCTGGGAGCATGGATTTCTTGGATACATCGACTGTGATGACGAGGTCGTTGAGGGAAAATTCGCTGTATGAGAGACCATAGCCGAATTCGTACCGCGGCGTGATTTGAGCCTTGTCGAAGTGGCGATAGTCGACATAGAGGCCTTCGGTAAAGCTTTGCTGCGGGACCACGCCGTTCGGGTAGTACATGACGCGGCTGCTTGGTCCGTAGTCGCCCTCTGCTTTGGCAATGGTGTACGGAAGTCGTCCAGAGGGGTTCTCGTCTCCAAAAAGGATATCGACAATGGCGTTGCCGGATTCCTGTCCTGGAAGATGCGCCAGAAGTACCGATTTGACGTTTGGCAGGTTGATCCAGTTTTCCAGAATCACTGGTCCTACGGCGTGCACGACGACAACAACGGGAGATGTGCCGTCAGGCCCGCAGTGCGCCGAAACTGTCTTGACCAGCTCGTCGCCCCCTTTTTGCGCGTACAAATCATTGCGGTCTCCCTTGACATTTTCCCACGACAAGAAACCTTCACCAGCGTCACTGTTGATAAATACTAGACACATGTCTTGCTGCTCGAGCACGCGCAGTTTGGTGGTCGGAATCTCGTTGGCCATGAAATCGTGAACGATGACGCTGTCGTTGTTGAGCTCGCGGCGAAGAGCTTCGTAAGGGGTAACGAGCCAGGGAAAGTCGACAGCTCCGCTTCCCCAGCCGGATCCCAGGGTCCCCTCATTGCAACCGCGGTCTTGACAGGCGTTAGGGCCTTTGGGATTCGCGCGCGCGTCTTCGCCGTAAATGCCAATGCGCACCTTGAAGTCGTCCTTGTTGTGCGTGAGTCCACTGGCTTGGCTGACTCCATCTCTTGTGATGGGGAGTGTGTTGTTTTCGTTCTTGACCATGACGGTGCCCTCAGCGGCAATCCTGCGAGCGAGTCTCGCGTGCGAGTCTTCGGCGGCTGGATCTCCCATGGCATGGACAAATTTGTTGACAAGGGCCGTAGTCTTGTCATCGCTGCCCTGGTGTAGTCGACCCTCTGCGTCGTCGGACCAAGACGAGAAGTTGGGGGTCCCATCTCCTTCGGGGGCTGCCAGGGGCCATTTCTGCTGGTTGTCCTGTCCGAGCTGATACCATGTGGCCACAATCCGGGTGACCATGTCGTTCAAACGCTCCACGGGGACTGAGCTATTAAGGACTGCTTCGGTGAGTACCGATCCCCACAGAGGCTTCCCGTCTTGCCAGTGGAGTCCGTCCCCAGGCATGCTCATGTCCAGCCCCGCCAGCGCGCTCGCAACTCCGCTTCTTTGCGCCAACCAGTCCGATTGGATAAATCCTTGGAATCCCAGCTCATCTTTGAGTATCCCGTTCAACAGCTTGCTGTTTTGGCAGGCGTAAGAATTGTTCACCTGGTTGTAAGAACACATCACGGATCCCACGCCTGCCCTCACACTATCAGCAAAAGGCCACGCATAAATCTCGTGTAGTGTCCTATCGTCAATGTTGGAGGAAATGGCGTTCGGAGTGCCCCACTCGAAGCTCTGCCTAAAGTGCTCTTGCTCGTTCCCAACGTAGTGTTTCGCTGTCGCGATGACTCCAGCGTCTTGGATTCCCTTGATTGTCCACATGGCGCCTGCCCCCTGCAGGACGGGATCAGAACCGAATCCTTCCCAATTTCTGCCGCCAGCAGGTAACCGGCCAAAGGGGCCCATCGCGGGGCCGAGCAGGACATTGATACCTTTCAGATGCGCCTCCTCGCCGTGCGCTCTTCCTCGCTTATACATCAAATCTTTACTCCAGGTTGCGCCGGTCGTAATTCCAGCTGGCCATGCTGTCGCATTGTCCACAAACCGCATGCCCAAGGGGCCGTCCTGCAAACACAGGCTCGGGAACCCCAAGCGCAGCACGGGGCCAGTGTTGCCCACACATAGCCCCATGGCCCAGCCCACTCCCGTTGTAATGTTCACCTTCTCGACCAACGTCATCTGGCGTACCATCTCCGCCGCCTTGGAATACGCATCCGCCCACGTCGGATCCGTTCCGCCGTGCGGTGCCGGATACCAAGGCGGACTTTGTCCCTCGACGGGCGAGCTTGTCCACGCCCAGATGCCACCGACGCTCAACAGCAGCAACAATATCACGACGAAGAGCACCACTAGCCAGCAAAACATGCGATTCTTGTTGAAGATGCGGTTGACCCACGGCCGCCGCAGTATTCGATTTCGTAGGAGACTGATGCCGCCACTGTCCCCGTCTGCGCCACCCCGCAGCTTGCTGATGAATGCCGTCTGCTCGCCCGCAGCCGTACCAATCTGCGATTCTGTTCGCGCTTTGCGGCGTTTACTGCTGCGGCCATCGTGAAGCGGGTCGAGTTCGTCGAGGGATTCGGAGTCGGATGAGTGGTCGGAGGGCGGGTATGGGTTATCAGAGTGGTAAGAGGTGTTGCGGATGTGACGCTTTGGATTGTCCGAGTAGAGGTCGTGGGGGTTTTGTTTGTCGACGGCGACGTATCCACCGCGCAATTCAAAGTTGTTCAGCATGCCGGTTAGGGCAGGGCAGAGTAGGGCAGCCGGCGGTGGTACCCTTGCGTCGAGGTTGCACCAAATTCGCCGGGGCGTCGAAGGCGGTGGTTGTTTGGGTTGTTTACTGGTGTACAGGCGAAGTTCCTGGAATGTTTCGACTTGTGCCGACGAGAGTCAGCAGAGGGAGCTGAAGGCAGAAAAGAGAAGCACAACTAGAGGCCTATGCGTGTTCTCGGGCGCCCTCCTGTTAAGTAATGATCAACTACCGTCTGTCTTTTGCCTCCTGCTCTCCAGCGACCGTGATGCGGGTCGTTTCAGACGCGGGGCTTGGCGAGGGGACCGCTCTTGGCACGGTCAAGACGACTTGATGAAGTTTTGGCTCCGATGCAAAGAGGATTGAAATGGTTGCTTCTGATCAGTCACTCGATACTCGCAGCCGTAATATGATCTACGCGCTAGGCTAGCTCCAACAAGCTTCGATGAGCTTGAATTACGCTCCGGGGTCCCTTCTTTCGCGGTAAGCCCAGACTTCAGCATGGCGACGCCCGCTGGAACACGAAAAAGGGGATCTGAGGCAGAGTCAAGACTGTCGCCCGCCCCCACGTCAGCACTCAGAGCTGCGCAGTAAACCGTAAACCTTGATTGCTTTTGACAGCCCCCTGAGCGACTTCTGTTGAAAGCCAGGGATCATGGCAAATGGACCCTGCTCATGGCAAATGGACCCTGCTGGCCTCGACTTCGATCACGCTTGCTGATTGGCGCGAAGCCGTGCCAACCAACCAAGCACCCAAGTTGCGACCAAACCACCAAGGAGTACCCATCAGCCACTGACGAGAGAGTTTCCGTACGAGTACAATGAGGCTAGGGATATCACAGAACTTGCCAAAGCCATGCCCACCATTCTGCAAGACCTCGTCCTTATACAGTCTCAATGTATCTCTTGACTTCCCAGTCCGTCACCGCCTCGTCCCACAGCTTGATCTCGTGTTCTCTCGTGCCACCAAAATGCTCCACAAACTCGTCGCCGAGAGCTTCCCTCGCCACGCTGCCCGGACGCATCATGGTTGCTGTTGCATCCTTCAAGCTCTTTGCGAGCCTCTCTCCTTTATCCGCCGCACCACCCACATCCTGCCCCTTGCCTAGCGGCGGCAGCTTGATCTCCATCTTCTTCTCCACGCCCCGCCAACCCAGTGCCAAGATCGTCGCCAGCACCAGATGCGAGTTTGTGTCGGCTCCCGGAACTCGCACTTCGAACCGCGTCGCCTTGGGAGACGCTGTTGGTGGAGTAATGAGGCGGATAGATGCTGCGCGGTGCTCCAGACCCCATGACACGGTGACGGGAGCCCAGTAGTTTTCTACCAGACGCTTGTAGCTGTTGATGGTAGGTGCAAATATGGGCATGACGTCTGGCAGACCGTCAATCAGACCCGCCAGGAATTGCCTACCAATGTCGGAAAGATAGCGCACGTCTGGCCAGGGAGCGTTGGGGTCCTCTTCGCCGCGCCAAAGCAGGTTCTTTCCAGAGTCGTCCACGAGCGAGACATGCATGTGGCCACTGTTGCCCGGCAGTCCGGTCCGGGGCTTTGCCATGAAGCATGGCGTGATTCCAAATTTGGACCCAATCGACTTAACCGTCAGCTTGAAAAGCGCAGCCCTGTCTGCCATTTCTCTGATTTCGCCAAACTCTAGCGCCTGCATTTTTTATGTCAGCCACTGCCTGCTTGCTTGACCAACGTCTACTTACAGCCTCAAAAACACCAGGACCACTCTCAGTATGCCAGCCCTCGATTCCGCATTTAAATTTGGAGCAAGCGTCGAACACGCTGTAGTACCACTCCTGGTTGTGTACCGGCCGGGTCAAGCTGTATCCAAACATGCCTTCCGTCAGGGATGGGAGTTGATGCACGGGGTTTTCTCTGAGAAACTGCGCGGTTGAGGAAGAGTTGGCCTCGCGGCCATCGTGTGATGTGGGGGCTCTGAATTGGTAGAATTCGAATTCAGCTGTAAGGGCAGGGCCAGGTCAGCTCTGTCAGGGGACCACGCGCACAGCTCTTCTGCTCGCTCGATGCTCATGTGCACGCAAAAGCTCGTCTCGTACCTCCTGCCATGGCTCCCATGCCTTGCGCCTTCAGCTTTTCCACAGTCCTCGACAGGAGCGACCTTGGGCAAGCGCTCAAGGATTCGTTGTTGTCCGGATCGATAAAGGAGACGAGGAAGAAGGGGATGTCCATTTCCCAAGGTATTCTTCTGTACGAACTGAGATCAGGAATGGCGATGATATCGCGGTACCCATTCTCAGCGTTGCTGATCTTGAGCTCCTTGAAGTACGTCTGGTCGTGCATGTCCCATCCAAAAATGACGGAGCAAAAACCAAAGCCCTTTTCCGCAATAGACAGAAATTTGGACTTGGCCATAAGCTTACCGCGCAGGACGCCATCGATGTCAATGCCGCCAACCTTGACGGCGGCGTCGTTCTTGAGAATTTCTGGCAGTCGCGCTGCCGTTATCTCGGAAGGGTTTGGGGTCGACATGGAGGGCGTTGTCCTTGGAGGTAGCGTCAGGCGCGGAATCCGGGACGAAGGGATTTTTCGCGGGAGCGAGGAGATGACGGCGGGCACGGAGAAGAGCGAGGACGCTGGGAATGTTACGCTGATGGCGCTGAAGATTGAGAGCACATGGCGAAGGAATGTGGGGTGGTGGGCTTGCCCCGGTGGGGGCACAGGGCACAGGGCATGCGTCAACCAGGCTCAGGCTCAGGCTTCTTGATTGACGCTGTCAACTGGGCGACGTTCCGATAAGCGGGTGCCGGGAGATCTCTCTGCAAGACGCGCGCAGGAAGACCCGGGTGCCTTGCCGTTAATTGCTTAGAGATATGGCTGGCTGCACGTCTTTGGATACGCAACAGCAGCACGAGGAGCATTGCTGCAGCATTTTTGAACGTGTAAAGCTCCAAGCACTCGTCCACGTCTTGCACAACCTCACGGCACACGAGCAGCAGGCCGCCTCGTTTTTGTGCTCCTCAAAGGCGTGCTGCAAAGTACGTCAGAAGTTGGTGTAATCGCTGACCACCATAGTGGATTAATTCCTCAAACCATCGCGAGCTTATCAGTTCGGCGCGTGAGAAGCTCAAGACCGCAACCGGAGAGCTCACCGACTCTGGACCACGAAGCTAGGAGGCCAGCGCTCGACCCATGCTCCATGTCCCTCGGTCTTCTTTGCCCATCCACAGTCAACGGCCATCCGTCTGTCCACATCGAACCACAACATCGACGTCCGTTTATTGACTAACTGCCCCAGTATGTACGTTCCCTTTTCCAATGCTTGTTTCACCTCCAGTTTCCCTCACCATGTTTCAATGTGTCACGCCAACTTCGGCCCGCTACGACGCTTAGACCAAAACGGACGCAGAACCCCGGCCCGAGCAGACACATATGAAGTTGATGGCCAAATTTCATCTTGACTCTCCATTTTCTGCCATCTGCCAATCCTTCTTCTCATCCTCTCTAACTCTAGTCCTTCTTGTCTTCTAGCTCCTCCACCCGCCATTCAACAGAGCCTTCATCATGTCTGCCGAAGCTCCCCGCGGCCGTCTCGCCGGCAAAAACGCCATCGTCACTGGTGCTGCTGGGTAAGTCACCGCTTGAAGTTCCGTTATTTGCCGATTCCCCAATGCGCCTCGACTTCAATCGTTTCTACCACGTGCCCCCAGTAGAAAAGAGCTCGGAGAAGAGGATGGCTTGTCCAGATGGGAGACGTCAATTTCCGTCCATGTCGTCACATGGCATGATGCACGAAAAAAGTCATGCAAGCAGAAACGGAGCATTTCCACCTTGACCCACTTCTCCAAGCACCAATTAAACCTTTCTCTGCTAGCATTGGGCTCGATTGAGAAATTTGGAGAAGATGCAACCGAGCATCAATTTCTCCATCAAAGTACCCCTGACTAACAATCTCCAGTGGTATCGGTCTTGAGACGACCATTCTCTTTGCGCGCGAAGGCGCCAAGGTCATCATGGCCGACATCAGCGGGCCTGCACTGGAGAAGGCGCTCGCCAAGGCACGTGAACTCGTGCCCGCATCCGCCGTCATCGAGACCAAGGTGACGGACGTCTCGAAAGAAGACAGCGTCAAGGCGCTGATTGACGCGGCCGACGCGTGGGGCGGTCTGGACATCATCTTCAACAACGCGGGCATCATGCACGCCGATGACGCTGATGCCGTCGACACGCCCGAGAAGATCTGGGACCTGACTCAGAACATTAACGTCAAGGGCGTCTGGTTTGGCAGCAAGCACGCTGTCCTGTCTCTGCGCAAGCACGGCAAGAAGAGGGGTTCCATCATCAACACCGCGTCCGTCGTTGCTCTTGTTGGCTCTGCGACGCCCCAGCTAGCCTACACGGCATCCAAGGGCGCTGTTCTTGCCATGACCCGCGAGCTCGCCATTGTTCACGCCCGCGAAGGTTTCAGGTTCAACGCTCTGTGCCCGGCACCTCTCAAGTATGCCTTTCACCCTCTTTTAAATCCTCCCTCTAGTCCCATCAAAACTCGGCTAACATGGCCTTTTCTCCACAGCACCCCTCTCCTGCAAGACTGGCTCGGCGACGACCAGCCCAAGCGCCTGCGCCGCACCGTGCACTTCCCGAGCGGCCGCTTCGGCGAGGCCATCGAGCAGGCCCAGGCCGTCGTATTTCTTGCGTCAGACGAGTCCAGCTTCGTCAATGGCACCGACTTTGTTGTTGATGGCGGCATGACCAAGGTGAGTAGCCTCTCTGTAGTACTCTCGCTCCGATGAGCAACTGTTGACGTTGTTTGATAGGCCTACGTAACCCCCGAGGGCCCGCCCGCCGAGGCCCCTCAGAACCTTGCCTCCGGAAGGTAAAGGTCGAGTAGTGGCGAGTAGAAAAGAGGATTCCGGTTTCGGTTTTGCTGGTTTAGCGATACAATGACGCACTATCAACGACTTGAAAGTCAGCACGACGTAAAAGAGTTTGATGATACCTGCAGCGATTCAACTTCATGGCTACACTAACATATTTGGATGATGATGACAACTTGACTTCCAAGGCCTTCCGAGACGCCAGGAGCAGCGAGTTTGGTCCAAGTGACTTTCAGAAGTGCACAAAAGCACACACTCTCTCCCTGTCTACCTTTTGACCTCACTAAAGCGCGAGGTGATATTTCCTCTCGCCCAACCTGCATTCCGAGACAATTATCCATCTCTCAGTCTCTTCTCCCTCCAGGTATTTCATTCGCCCTCGCTATCCTAAAGACACTAGATCCATCATCGTCGTCGTGTCATCATGCTGGCCACCATCGCCAGTGAGTTGGGACCTAACTCCCCGGAACATCAAGCTTGCAAAATCGCTCACGCGCCACGACAAAGAGACGTCCGAAAACAGTTACTTTGGAAGTTGGCCATGCGCCACTACGAAAGACGCCAATCTGTTTGTTGTCCAAGGCCAGGAGGTGGTTCACACCATACACCCGAACCCTCTACCCAAATGGCATGCTTTTGGAAAGAAGCACACACGAAGCGAACAAGTGGCCGGTTCGTCTAAGGTGCCGGGGTATGATGCCAAGGCTTTGGAAGTAAACTCGATGCGAACACCATTCTGTGGTCAGAAGGGGGTGGTCTTGTGCCAAAAGCGCTGGCCATGCATGGTTGAGCAACAGAATGTGTCGTGCACATATGGCTGGCGGTCACAAGCAGGACGCGCAAATTGCAATCGGATTGCCTCGAGCCAAATATCCGCCAGCGGAGCAGCGCATTTGCGGTGGGAAACCTAGACGTGTGTGAAGTGTCACTCGGGTAGGGATGCACTACTTACTATTGATTAACCAGCACCGCCGACGGTTGGTTGATTATTATCAGGACTATCGATCTTCCGGAGCCGGCACCCTTCCTTCATCGGGCCAATCTCTACTCGATCGCGTCATCAAGCTCTGCCACCGCCCCGCCTTTCCCCCTCCTATACAGTCCGACTATCATCGGCTTCTAGAGGGTTCATTTTAACCGCATTGCCATTAGGTTTGGAGATTTTATTTGAGTGTGGTCTGGGTTTTTGGGTTTTACTTGGGTCGTAAGAATAGGAGTACCGATAAGCGTCAGCACCTTGGCACGGTTCACAACCGTCACAAATTGATAACAGCCGGTGATTGACCGGTGATTGACCGGAGTGCGTCCCCAAAGTTCAGCTAGCAGACGTAACTTCCGAGGTGCAGGAAGAATGTCATGCTGGCAGAGTGGTTCTCTTCGTCGTGTCCAACCGTGTGGCACTACTTAGCCCGTCATCTCACATGTTCGGGAAGCTTATCGCGACGAAGACGGATGCGATCAAAAGTGGGAAGTCTTTGCTCTTGTCAGATCAAAATAAAGTTGCGCAATATCAACGTTGCAATGATGCGGTCGCATGAGGGGTTTGGAAAGTCCAATTCCAAGCGGAAATCGTTGACACTGGCCGCCTACCGCTGGAGGAGAATGTCTCTCAACACTGGAATTATTAGCAATCGCTGCTTGGTGGCCAGCATATTTCAAGACGGCATGGCTGAGATTGACAAGAGAAGGAGGGAAAGGCGCGTTCTCGGATTTTTTTCTTTCATTGGACGACAGGCGCGTAATTCTGCTGGGGAAGGACGTTGCGAAGTTGCGTTTGTCCGTCTCTTAAGGTTGAGTTGCCGCATCTGACAGACACTGACGGGACTTGATTGGCGCGCAGGAGTTGCCCGATGCTTGAACTCAGGTGCCAAGCAGGGGTCAACTTGAGCTGTCATCAATCCCTTCCTCTCAACCCGCACGTCGAGACGCCGCCATGTACACAGACCAGTCCGTCTTCGGACAGCGAAGCTTCGAGGGTATTATTGACAGGTAGAGGCGAGCGATGGGGATCAAGTCGAGCTAGTTCAATGCCCTTTGCCCCTTGTCGGCTGCTTAACCGCTGGAAAGCTACGGCGATATGATGGATACTGGGAAAAGGGGTTCGGGATGGTTCGCGAGGCCGAAATCCAAGATTGAGTAGCAGTCCCGTGCAGTCGCGAGGGCAGTTGCTGATTTTGCTTGCCTTGTCTGGGCTGTGCTGCGCTGCGCGTGATGGCCCAGAGAGAAGATAGATGCACGGGTTCTGGAATGTGGCTTAGCGAAGCTTTCGTCCCGACCGAGCTGAAAGCGGATGAACGGCACACCAAAGGAAGGTTTCTTTGGCCCAGGAGCCGCGGGCGCAATCAAATATCGAGGTTTTAGAGCAGTCAGAGCCAAAGAATCTAACGTGCTGGGATGGTGTCTTGAGTTAGGTTGCTGACCAAACAGGATGATGGATTTGGTGGTGCGTGGCTTCTTGCGAAACCCAGGGACGGTCGGCGGGTAAGCTGAGGGGGCCAATCACTAGAGCTTCAGGGGGTGCGCTACAGTGGCACCAGTGCGATTTGACTTCAATTGTCTGGCGCGTGCGCAACAAAACTAGGTGAGACTGCATGGCCATTGTTGGATTTTTGAGGAATGTGTCGAGAACGAGGGAGAAGCGTCGAATAGAAGGACACCATCGCCACAGTCAATCGGTAAATCGGGAGGCGAGTAAACAAGTGGCTGTGCAATACGGGCGTGCGAATCGAGACCAAGCTCTCCCCACAGGCCGGTCCGTACAACAGAAGCGTAGGGCAGCCGTTCTCATAGCCGAGAGCTGCTGCTGGCGTGGTGCCGCGCGACAGGCGGATAAAGGGTGATGACTGATCATTGTATGGCATTGTGTGACATTGTATGGAGTTGAGTTGCCTGTTGCGTGGCATCTGCAGCGGCTGGTTGATCCGCAGGGGCCTGAGCGATTGGCGTCACCTTGGCCGTCATCCCTGGTGTTGATGAGAATGTTGCGACGTGGTCAGGAACAGTAGACTTTGGTCCGTTGTGCAAGCGAAAACCGGTTGTCAAACGGCTCAACGGGCGCTCCCGAGGATAAGGGGGCGTTGGCAGTGCGTGCCTGGCAGTTGAAGTAGCAGCAGCAGTAGCAGTAGTAGCAGCAGTAGCAGCAGTAGCGGTAGTGGCAGAACATGCCCAGTTGACTTGGCTCCAGGCGGCCGCGTACCGTGTACAGTCCAGAGTAAGTCTCGCTGCCGCGTTGCGGGGGCTCCGGCGCTAACAAGCAGTGGAGTGCACCCTTCGAGGCCAAGCTGCATGCCTCTTGGCCGCCTTTTCTCGCCAGCTTGCTTGCTTGCTTGCTCCTCTCGACCTCATCCCAATCACTCGGCTTCAGAGCTTCCAGAGCTTCACAGAGCTTCGTCCTTCTCCCATTACCTCCCCACTTCGATCCCTCGGCCGCCACCAGCCGCCTACCTGCCCATTGACTCTGCTCTGCCCTCACATCGCCTTTTGCTCAACACTCGCCTGCCGCGCAACTCAACTCTCAGCTGCCGCATAGTCTGTCCTGTGTGCGGGCGCCATGGCTTCGAGAGAAGAGGCCGAGCTCAAGCAGCAAGGGGCCGTCGAAGCTGCCCAAGACCCCAATTCCTCCGTCTCGCCCGAAGATGCGGAGAAAAAGGTCCTCGAAGAGGCCAAGAAGGCTGGAGGTGCTGCTCTAGCCTTTGATCCTGATGCTTCGCCCGAACAAAAGGCTGCTCAGGCGCGGTCGGTGAGTGCCGATGTTCCTCGTATAGCCTTGAACAAACACCATGCTTGGAGCTTGGTTGCCCTCTGCCCCACCTCAGCCCTCCACGCCCGCGCACGATCGCGCTCGGAGACAGTTTCCTCGGCTTTTTACGCATGTCCTCTCGAGCTCTGACATTGGCGCCTAAGCGCCTTGTGGCCGTTCTGCATCAAAGCACTGACACGTTTCCAATGCCAGCATGTCCCTTCCGAAATTCACCACAACCATAAACCAAAGGCCACTGCACTGGTCTCGGACGTCGTAAGTTGATGGATCCTCAAAAGCCATGCGTGACCTATTTCGCCACAAAACAATCCCGCTGATCCAAGTTCAGGATGATGGCACGGGTCCAGACTATAACCTTCCCTCCACAGACAAACCTGTTGCCGCAGACCCTCCTACGCCCACCGCGGACACCCACGAAACAAATGGACACGCGCCAGAAGATGACCCAAACCGATGGGAACGGGTTGGCTGGGCACCACAGTTTGGCATGCCTGGCGGACATGTGGAGGACGAGGGCACCTTACTCGACCACCAAACGTGGATAGAGGGAAAGCTGGACGAGAGATTCTACGGCGGTATGTGGAAGCGCAGACGGAACCTGCAGGAAGCTCCAACTGACTTGCCTAGACTGGTACCACAATGCCGGAATCATCGTCTTTACAGCACTCATGACGTACGTTACAACGCTGCTCGGCGGCGGACTGGGCTGGATCTTCATAATCATGGCCTTTTGCGCCACATACTATCGCACCTCGATTCGACGTGTGCGGCGCAACTTCAAGGACGACATTAGCCGCGAATTGGCTCGACAGCGACTTGAGACGGATACTGAAAGCCTTGAGTGGATCAACAGCTTCCTGGTCAAGTTCTGGCCTATTTATGCTCCCGTCCTCTGCGAGACCATTGTCAACTCGGTTGACCAGGTCCTCTCCACCTCATGCCCGACTTTCCTGGACAGTTTGAGGATGAAGCTCTTTGTCCTAGGTACAAAGCCGCCCCGCATGGAGCACGTCAAGACATACCCCAAGGCGCAAGACGACATTGTTTTGATGGACTGGAAGTTCAGCTTCACGCCAAACGACGTCTCGGACCTGACGGCTCGCCAAATCAAAAACAAGCAAAACCCCAAGGTCGTTCTTGAGGTGCGTCTCGGAAAGGGTATGGTCAGCAAGGGTCTCGATGTGATTGTTGAGGACATGGCCTTTTCTGGCCTTATGAGACTCAAGGTCAAACTTCAGCTCCCGTTCCCGCACATTGAAAAGGTTGAGTTCTGCTTTTTGGATCGTCCGCACATCGACTACGTCTGCAAGCCTTTGGGTGGAGACACTTTTGGATTCGACATCAACTTTATTCCCGGTCTTGAGTCGTTTATCCAGGACCAGATTCATGCCAACCTGGGCCCCATGATGTACGCGCCGAATGTTTTCCCGATCGAGATCGCCAAGATGCTTGCCGGAAACCCAGTCGATCAAGCCATCGGTGTTGTACAGGTCCAACTCCATGGAGCTCAAGGATTGAAGAACCCTGACAAGTTTTCTGGGATTGTTGACCCGTATGTCACTTACTCAGTCAATGATCGTGACGAGCTTGGACGTACAAAGACCATCCACGAGAACGCCAACCCCAAGTGGAATGAAACTCATAACATCATTGTCACGTCTCTTACTGACCAACTGACGTTCCACGTGTACGACTACAACGAATACCGCAAAGATAAGGACCTCGGACTTGCGTCATGGTCGCTTGATAAGCTCGAGGAGATTCACGAGCACGAGAACGAGATGCTGGAAGTCATGGCCAACGGTAAACCACGTGGCATCATCCACGCTACCATCCGGTTTTTCCCTGTGCTCGAAGCCATGAAGACTGAGGATGGCACCGAATTGCCTCCGCCAGAATCCCTCACTGGTATCGCCAAGTTCACGGTTGAACAGGCGAAGGAGCTTGATGGCAGCAAGAGCATGATTGGCCAACTCAACCCATACGCAGTCTTGCTACTCAACGGCAAAGAGATTCACATTTCCAAGAAATTGAAGCGCACAAACAACCCAATCTGGCCCGACGCAACCAAAGAAATGCTCATAATGGACAGAAAGAAGGCCAAATTGGGTCTCGTGATCAAAGATGACCGCGACTTGACCACGGACCCTATCCTTGGCAAGTACCAAATCAAGCTGGAAGACATGATGCGCATGATGGACGAAGGCAAAGATTGGTTTTCTCTCGCTGGAGCCAAGAGTGGACGCGCCAAAATGACCCTTCAATGGAAGCCCGTCGACCTCAAGGGGTCTCTGGGCGACTCGGCCGGCTACCTTAAGCCTGTTGGAGTCTTGCGTCTGCACATTGTCAATGCGCGGGATCTCCGCAACGTCGAGACCATGGGCAAATCTGATCCATACGTCCGGGCTTTGCTCTCGGGTATCCAAATCACTCGCACCGTCACGTTCCAAAACAACCTCAATCCTGACTTTGACGAGGTTCTCTACGTGCCCGTCCATTCCGACCGGCAGGTCGTTGTGCTGGAATGCATGGATGAGGAGGGCTTCGGCAAAGACCGTCCTCTTGGTCACATGGAATTAGTCGTAAAGAACTTCCTGCACAAGGAAGATAATGGTGAATATTCTGTTCAGGAGGACAAGACCGTCAAGTCTGCTGGTCTCAAGACTGGTCCCACGGCTAGCTCGAGAGGTGTCATCAACTACACCGCCTCTTTTTACCCCTTCATTCCCACGGTTGATCCGGATGAGGAAGACAGTGATAGTCGGAGTAGCATGGACACACGGAGAGGCCACTCTGCCAAACCCAGTAATGCATCCTCACTCCCCGGTACCCCACTGACCCCACTACCGGCCGAGTCCAGCAATGGCAGCACTACCGATCTCGACAATAAATTGTCAGACGGCAAGAAGGAGCAGACTGAGACAGCTGCGCTCAAAAAGGACTCGATCGATATCAAACCCGGTGTGGAAAAGATTCTTCTTACTCCTGACAGCCTGCAGCAGTATGGTAAGCTTTGAAAGCTCTTGAGCAATGCTCAGCCGACACTGACAATACGCAGAATCTGGACTACTCGTATTCAAGATCCTTGAAGGTGAATTGACGAGAACGGACTGCTATCTTGAGGTTCTCATGGATGACAATGTCTTTCCGAGCTACACCTCCACCAAGATCCGATCGAAGCAGATGACCTTCAACGATAGTAGGTGGCAGTGAATGTTTCGACTTTCCATTCGCTAATGAAATGCAGTCGGCGAAGCCATGGTGCGCGAACTCGACTTTTCTCGCATCACACTGCGACTTATGGAGCACGCCGACAAAAAGGGCGAAGGCGAAGAAGATCATGTCCTTAGCAAGTTACAAGGCCCAACGCTAGATGTGCTGAAGCGGTGTCTCTACAACCCAACTCAGCTCACTCTCCGGGACAAGGACGGCTTTGAAAGCAAGATCACTGTTTCTCTCAAGTACATGCCTGTCAAGATGCGGCTTGATCCCTCTGAATCCTTTAACAACAGCGGCAACCTCCGTGTTGACGTTCTGGATGCCGCTGACTTGCCCGCTGCCGATCGCAACGGTTACTCTGATCCTTACTGCAAGTTTGTTCTCAACGAAAAGGACGTATACAAGACAAATAAACAAAAGAAGACTCTGCACCCTGCCTGGAATGAGTTTTTCGAGGTTCAGGTCAGGAGTCGGACTGCAGCAAAGTTTGAAGTTGTCGTGTACGACTGGGACTTTGGCGACAAGGCCGACCTCTTGGGTTCTGCTCCCATCGACCTTACCCAGTTGGAGCCGTTCAAGCAGTCCGAGGTCACTCTCAAATTAAACGGCAAGAGTGGAGCCATACGACTTAAGATGTTGTTCAAGCCCGACTACGTCCTGCGCTCTCGCCAGGGATCTTCGACGTTTAGCGGCACCTTCGCCACCCCAGGAAAGGTCATTGGAGCTCCCGTCAAAGGTGTTGGAAAGGGTGCTGCATTTGTTGGTGGTAATGTCATCAAGGGCGCGACATTCGTCGGTGGTGGTGTGGGCAAAGCTTTCAACTTCGCACGCCGCCGCAAATCTCAGAGCTCGCCGGATTCGGATGATGAAGAGGTTCCCGCCAACATCGCAAACGGCGACCAGCAAGTTCCAAGAACACCTCCGCAGGTCACCGTCGAAGGCCAAAACGATAAGGAAGCCCCAGGTACCCCGCATTCCCGCCACAGGTCGATGAATGCGCCGTCCCTCTCGGGGGTCAGCGTCACTCCTGGTGCTGGCGAACTCGGAATTGCCACCATCCAAATTCTTACAGCCGTGGATTATCCTGCCACAGCCAATGTGCGTGTTCACATCTTGAAGACAGACAGCAAAGGCCACATGAAGGAGATACACAAGACCAAGGACCACAAGTCCCCCAACGGCGCCGTCGACTTTGACCCGCAGCGCGAGACTATACGTACCCAATCCGCGGCAGATGCACAGTTCAAGCTTACCGTGCGTGATCACTCGACATGGAGCGCGGATGCGGAGCTTGGAGAGGCGCTTTTCTTCCTCGATGACCAAGGACAAGGTGGCGAGAAGATGGTAAAAGCTGGCCCCGGATCTGTGCTCCTGAGGACGAGCTTCACCCCAGCGGACCAAGCAAGCATGGTGGGAGACGTGGGAGCCAAGTCAAGCAGCCCGAAGAGTGTGAGAAGGGGGGTGTTGGCCATGGGCAATCGGAGGGATAGGAGCGTTACACCTAGTGGACATTAAAATTGTACGACCTGAATGGTCAAGGAGTACCATTTGATTTTGGAATGGGTCAGGGGAGGTTCCGGACCTTGGAGTTTGCGTATGAATCAAAATATCCCAATGCTATTGGGTGGGTAGGCGGTGTGTTGACATGGGGAATGAACTCGGTTTCTCTGTTACTTTCTTTCATACAATCGCTCTCTTGGAGAGCAGAGTGTGGTTTGGAGTATCACTATGTGCTCTTTCTCATCACTCTCACTGTTTCGTTGTAGAAATGCGTGACCGTTATCGTGAGTTTTGATCTTCTATATACATGTTGATGAATTGATTGGAGACAGCATGAAAGATTGACATGATGGAATTGCTTCATTCTCTTCGGGCCAGGGTCAATTGCGTACCCCTAATTTTCAATTTTCAGACGATCACGCATCTTGAACACAGACCTTCAGAGCCAAAATCTCATCATTTATTGAATAGGTATGTAGGTGCGCAAGGAGTCCCACTTGCTGTAGAATTTTCTCCGAAAGCAGAGCAAGAAGTGAGAACTATGAAGGTCCAATTTCGCTTTTGCAACTTTTGGACGCCCTGCGTCTTTCCCGTGAGGGATTTCAGCAGGACCCCTGTATCTTCCAGGCCCACAGCGCTGCCTCGCCGCAAGACGCGGCGAAGACATGCTGCTCCTCGTGAGAGGACTTGAAAATTGAGTCTCCGAGTGGAGCAAGTAGCCGGTATACTGTTGCGTGATGGGATCACTGTCTGTGTCTCCAGCATTGAAGAGAAGACTGGTGATTGTGATGCTGTTGTCAGCTGGCTCCTCCTCGTAACCGCGTTTCATTGCACGGCTCGTTGAGATGTGGAGTTGGGTGTGGTGGCCGTTAGCCTGAGAAAATCTGCGTCAGCCCGTGTCGGCGGCATCTCGGGTGAGGTCAATTAGCATGTGATGACTAAGGAGCCAACTCCTTCGTCACCACCGGCCTTCTCGTCGCGCCTTGACATCGTCTCGACCCTGACCTTGCTACACAAGATCCCATCCTCCAACCACATTACGGTACCGCATCCATTTCCATCATCGGCCTCACTTTCGTCAACTCTCGCTCCCCCATCGCTCACCTCACATCATAGTTCGGCCGTCAACATGGGCAAGAAGAAGAGGCATCACCCCGATGTTGAGGAGATCCTTTCGCGTCCTTGGTGCTACTATTGTGAGCGCGACTTTGATGACCTGAAGATTCTCATCAATCACCAAAAGGCGAAGCACTTCAAGTGCGACAGATGTGGCAGGAGGCTAAATACTGCAGGTGGTGAGTTCTCTCCAAGTTCAACCGCTTTCCCTTAACCAGCTGCTCATGACAAACTAGGCTTGAACGTGCACATGACACAGGTCCACAAGGAATCTCTCACCCAAGTCGAAAATGCCATCCCAAGCCGTGCCGGTCTGGAATATGAAATATTCGGAATGGAAGGCGTCCCTGAGGACGTGGTCCAGTCACACAACCAGCGCGTGGTGCAGCAGTATTATGAATCGCAGGCCGAGCATCACGCCGCCACAGGCAATCCTCCCCCAGGAAGTAATACTCCTAGCTCAAATACTCCCAAGAAGCCCAAGCTTGAGTCGAAACAGGACTTAAAGGCGCGGTTGGCAGCGCACAAGGCGAAGAAGGCGGTGGAGGCTGGAGCAAGCAGCGGGGATGTGACGCCCATAGCTGGCGCGCATGGAGGCCATAGCCCTGCGCCTGTGCAGAGCCCAGCAACTTTTGTGAGTTCCAGGCATACGGCTTCTCAAAGACTGCAACTGACCTAGTAATAAGCAGCAGGCAGGTTCGCCAACGTACCCGCAGCAGCAGATGCCTTACTCGGCGCAGCAGGGCAGCCCAGGACAACCAGCATACACTCAACCATATCCACAGCCTGGCTTCCCACCTCACAACGCGCAGTACCCTCAACAGCCACCGTCCGGCTTTGCCCCACAGCCCGCATATGGCAACGCGACCTTTCCAACCCCTGGCGCATCCCCTTTCCCAGGCCAGCAGTTCCCCCAAGTACCTGGCCAGACTTATCAGGCTCAATTCCAGGCGGGCCCCCCTCGTGCACAAGGTTCGGGTTCCCCTCCAGCCAACTTTCCTTACGGTGCACACCAGCCACCCAACCGCACTCCTCCAACCAATCCCCCACAGCCCGTGAGACAGGGCAGCTTGCCTTCTGCTCCTAGCCTCCCGCAACGCCCGAGCTTTGGAGCACCGCATGTCAATCAGTTTCAACTGCAGCAAATGCATCAAGGCCACGTCCCGCCCGCACCGGGTGCTCGCCCTCCTGGTCAAAATGGCCAACCTGCTCAGGCTGCCGCGTCGTCCATTCCTGGGCTTGAGGC
This sequence comes from Phyllosticta ampelicida, assembly GCA_020351975.1. Classification (NCBI taxonomy): domain Eukaryota; kingdom Fungi; phylum Ascomycota; class Dothideomycetes; order Botryosphaeriales; family Phyllostictaceae; genus Phyllosticta; species Phyllosticta ampelicida. The sequence continues at coordinate 66,083 of JAIFKG010001638.1, forward strand.
TTCTGTGGATGAGCTCATTTCGAGCGCAGGTAGGCAGGCAGAGAGCGCCACTCCGGCAGCCAACGAAATGGAGAAAAAGGAGCCGGAGACAGGCAAGAAGAAGAAGGAGAAGATGCCGACCAAGCTGATGTATTCTGACAACGACATCAGTCCGGAAGAGAGGATGGCTCGGCTGCCCAGGTATGCATTCAATCCCGAAGCTCGCAGAGAGGGTGAGAAGGTGGTTAGCACGCTTGAGCCACCTGTCACTGGCGTTGTGGTTGGGCAAGATGACGTCGTCGATTCAACGGGATAGGTATCACGTTCCGGATTGGCTCATATAAGCCTCTGAGCTCGACTGCGTCTGTACAACCTGGTGGCGAATGCCAAACTCGGATGTGCTTGTCTAAGTCCAGACACGAAATCGACCTTAGGCCATCATTTCGACGTCCCAATTCCTATATCAAACGAAAGCATGATTATCGTCCTGAAGTAAGGACATGGAGCAGCTGAGAACAGCTAAGTTTGCTGGTACTGATCAGAGTCAATCCGCTGTTCTAACATACGGCCGAGGGCATCTTATTCGAACACTTGCGGCGTCAGTGGAGCACTACAGCAACCACGAAGCGGGCCTGATATCTTGCAAAAGGGCGGGGATTTCTTCCAGTCGGTTAGTCATGTTCCTGGCAGTTTCTTGTCGGGCAGGAGAAACTGATGATGATTGGCTTGAGGAGACCAAGAGCCCTGACGGACTACTTACTACTGGCGCTCATTGCGGCACACAAAAAAGGGGTGGCTGCCACTCCCACTGTTCTTCATTTCCCACTCAAATCACTTACTTTTCCACCCAGCATGTAAGTCTTATAGGTTGGTCTTTCTTCCATAGTCGCATTTGCTCTTTTGGTCCGAATTTTTGGCAGCGGAAAATGGTGCTCTTGAATCCCAACACTTGATTTGAATGTCGGCCTCGTGATGCTTGCATGTAAGTGATGTTCTATTACCCAACCGTCTAGTCTCGTCTTCTCTTCAAATTTTCCGTCTCCTCTTGACCGCACCAAGCACTGTCGCCGTTTCTCATTCAGCCCTTTCCTGTACCGGCTCATCCACAGCAACCGGCTCAGCACAGAAAATCTCACAAACATTCCTTCCCACCAGTCTCCTCTGCAGTGCCAACGTCGCGACCCTTGTCGCTTCCTCCAACCCTGCCTCTGTACACTTGTCACAATTTTTGTAGCCGTCCGTGGCGTCGTATGTATGCGCATGGCCAATCGGAAAGTAGAAGATGATGCGTCGTCCAAAGACCGGGTGGTCGCGCAGCTCAATCCGATACAATACTGCAGGGGCCGCTTCTGAATGAGAGGGTCAGCGGGGTCAAAGGGTTGAAAAGCAAAAAGCAAGACGGTAAAAGGGAGGGAAGAGCAGAACGGGGGGCTCACGAAAAACCTCGAACCGTCGCTGGAGCACGAGCGTCGAAGACGAGCGCCAGTATACCAAAGCATCCCATTGCATCTCCGGCTGCAACTGCAACTGTGCCAGCGTCTCCTGGCTGATTTCAATGGGCCTCGCACCGTCCCGCACCTCGGGCGGTGGGATCCACGCGCCGCCCTCGATCATGCGCATCACCCGCGCGCGCGTGCGCTGTCTGACAAGCGCGTCGCCGGCTTTGCCAGTTCGCTCTCCCTGGACCCTTTCCGCGTCCATGGCTCCCACGTCGTCCTGTATGTTGTGCAGCACCTCCTGCGGGTTGATGCAAAGCACACGCTGGCGGTCTTCTTCTTCAAACCAGTCGTAGCGGTCGTTGTGGTTGAGCCAGCGCTTGCGCTCGGGCGGCGGACTGCGCGTGTGCGGGATTCTGCGTTGGCGTGGTGGAGAAGGGACGGCGGCATCGATGTCGGCGAGACCGAAGGTGTAAGAGGGCGAGGATGATGCGGATGGGAAGGCTGAGGCACGGCTACCATCATGATCTGGATCTGGGGCTTGAGGCGTGTCCCTTTGGGTTGCTGGTGTAGCAAAAGCGCCGCTGCCATGATTTGGTACTTGCGGCGCGTCCCTCCGGTTTGCGCCTGTGTCGGTTCGTGTAGTGTTGGTGCTAGCAATACGACGCGCAGCCGGCGTGGGCGTCGCCGGGTCCCAGACAACGCTGCTGCCGCCATTATCATTGTCGATGTCATTGTCTGAGATGCCGTCCAGCGTGCTGGGAGTAGAGCTGGAGCTAGAGCTCGAGCGTTGAATAACTGAGTCTGCTCGTCGAGCGCGAGGTGTCTTCGACGCGTGAGGCTCGTGGCAGCATGCTCGGTTGGATCGAGATGGCATGGTGGGTTGTGTGGAAGCGGCGACCTGAAGCCAAGTTCAATAGGGGAATATCGATGGTTGTGGAAAGAGCGATCTTTGTTGACAGGAGGAAAGAAGAGCAAGGAAATGGAAGCGAAAAGGCATAGGAATTAAGGTACATTGATGTTCTGTGCTTGATCCAAGTCGACTGACTGAGTGGCTCGCTGGCGTGTCGGTAGGTCGTCGCCAGATATCTCGCGGGCAGGTAAGGCAGGTAGGTGACTGACTGTCTGGAGTTTTCGACTAAGCACATGGTGTGCGCATGCTGACTTGGAAATGGAAGTCTTCTAGTTCTTATTCAGGATTCTCGACTATCTCTTTTCCAGCCATTATCCTCAAGTCCTGGCATGAGACATATCGCCCATCTGCTGAGTGTGCAAAACCGACTCTCCAAACGGACCTGGAAATCCATTCGCATGGGGCACCTCCAATACAATGATATTCTGAAACCGTTGTTGTCATCCGCATATTAGGAGCTACCCAAGCCATGTTTTTGCCTCCGACGCCGCCCATGATCCCTCTTCGTCTTCCGATTCGGTCTTTACAACAGTCCTCTTACACAAGCTTGCATAAAAAAGAGGCACAGTCAACCAATGGCAGCGCTTTGCTGGGGAGAGTAGAGCTGGTCACCGAAGGGCTTATCGAAGACGTACAACTCCTTCACATTTCCAGCGACTCTGCGAAAACGGAATCCTGGACTTATGCTATCGAGCTCGATGGTGGCGGCCCACTCGCAGCACTTGCATCTTTTGCTGCTTGGATCGTGCTTACCGCCAAATTGGGTTGGAACGTAGACTTCCTTTTCGCCCGTCCATGGATATCGCGGGAGGTCGAGTGTACTGATGGGATGTGTCTTTTCGGCTGCGTGGCGTCAATGTACGCGCGAAGAGATGGGACACAACAGAAGGACTGACCCTGGACTTGGACCTCGACGCGATCTTTGAGGCATACCTCGTCGGTAGAGCGTATAAAGACCACAACCTCGTCCTTCTTTTTACTGCGCTGGATGGAAGTGGACGAGCCACTGTTGCGCCGGAAAGGATGTTTCCAGCTTGATGACTGAGAGGGTGTCTTTTGGACCCCATCCGAAAGTGGACTTTGGTACTCTTCGGGCGAGTGAGTCCGAACAATAGTCTCTTCCATTCTCGTCACCGTTGAAGCGAGCAGGAGTGGATTGGTACCGGTGTAGGTAGAGTAGGTGAGTCTTGGGATGTCACGTGGGCGAGGTACGGTGTAGGAAATGACTGACGGGGGAGCGACCGACGGCGCCCACGGACTTGCAGACTCCTTATACTGACCGTAGCTTTAGTCAGGCGGCGAGCAATGTTGATCAAAGGCCCGTAGCGATGTCTAGCCTTTGTTCAGCTTGTGTGACTGACCAGGACTGCGCCCTGGGGTTGGGGGCCGGTAAGCCGAGCCACCTGGTGACAGCATTGGAAGCGGCAATAGTCGGGTGTTCATGCGTGACAGCCGTCCATTGTTGCTGCAGTCAGCAGTGGCGGGTCAACGCTGATGATAGACGGCAAGGCAGAACAGGCAGCAAATCAAGGCTTACTTGCGTCTCGACCCCTGCACCCATCGACCACTCTTACACTTCGCCCTTCACACACTGCGGTTGAGCCTCAGCGCTTGATCAATGCCTGCCATATCACCTGGATCGATATGTGCGAATATCTCCTTTCTGAGCGCGGCTCTCCGAAACATTTTGCCCTCGACCATGTGCAGCTTCCCTGCAAGGCAACAAGGCAGTCAGAGGGGCTGCTTGTTCAATGCCATATTGTCAGGTGTCTATTTACAATACACCAGCCACATCGCCACGTTTGGTACTTTGAGGAAGAGTCGGCTGTTTCTGACCGGTGGCCCCCATTCTGCAGCAAATCTGACCTGTTCTGCCAATAGTTTGCACTACACGACCGACCGCAATATATGCCCTTCGCCACGACGCTTCAGGGGCTCAGAGTCGCTCCCAGGATTATTCAGCAGCAGCACATGTTTTATCCTTGTAAGTAGACCGAGATTACGGCGTCTTTTGGGGCCCCAACTATGGTGGTTGCTCAGGCACATCCGCCTCGTGCCCTATCTTGCCTAGAGGCGGCCTCCATACCGGTTGGCCAGTTTAAAGACCACTCTTGCCGCCTCTCGTTGTGTTTGGTTCGCTTTTCTCGCCTCATCAAGCATTTGTCCACTCAACCCCAACTGTCCTGATTTCAAAGGATCAAAACTTACTCATTTGGTCCAAGCACCGATAGTTGGCGTCAAAAGAAATTCAACTCCGCGCACAACTGCCTAAACAATCCCATCTTCCAGCAAAAAAAATTCAAAAGTTTCTGATCCACCTCTTTTGGCGGTATGAGATATTTGTATGCTCCATGTACGCCATGGCATTTGCTAACAAATCTTGCAGCCACACTCCCATATGCCGGCCGGGCGCCGGCCACAATCACCAACAATGACTCGACGGCCGCTGCCGCTGTATCAGCGGAGCTACGTATCTGACTCAGACGAACGCTCCCCTTGGGCCCGAAAAACTATCTTGTCTTTTGATGGAGGTGGCATCAAGGGATACTCGTCGTTGCTTATCATGAAGCGGCTCATGTACCTGGTTGAGCAAATTGAGAGAGGAATTGTCCCCGGTGGTGACGACGTGACGGACCCTGATCCACGACCCGGCAGGTATCAGTACTACGTACCCAGTAGCAGTAGCGAGGAGTACAGGTGGAATCCAGTTGCGGTCACTCCTCCAAGTGACCAGCAAACAAGAGCTCTAAGGCCGGCCGAAACGCGGGTTGACAGCGTGAAGAAGACCTTTTCAGGGGACTACTATGCCTCCTCGTTCAAACCACACCACTACTTCGACTACTTCGTGGGCACGTCGACGGGCGGTCTGAGCGCTATCATGCTGGGCCGTATGGAGCTGGACGTGGACATGGCGTTGAAGCAATACGACACAGTTGGCAACCAGGTATTCGGCCGTCCTCGACTGGCACCGAAGTACATATCAGCTTCGTCGCTTGTGCAGCCCAAGTACGCATCGTGGCGGATGGAAAAGGCGCTCCAGGAAGTGACAAGGGTCGCGCTGAAAGAAGAAATCGAGCAGTGGGAAACGACCCCGGAAAAGATTCCCTTCCAAAGCGATGCCGAGCGCTCTCGAACCATCGCCGTTGCCCGCGGCAAGAACCTCGCTCGCAAGACTGGCGTCACATGGCTCCCGTATCTCTTTCGCACGTATGATCATCTGCCCCCAGCACCGTTTGCTCCTGCTGCGCGCAACAAACGACATCTCAATCCAGGTCATGCTCACCGGATGCCGATCTGGCAAGTAGCTCGTGCGACATCGGCAGCACCGACTTTCTTTAAGCCTCTCAAGGCTGAAGGCTACATGTTCAAAGATGGAGGATTGGGGACGAATAATCCAGCAAGCGTCGCCTTGCAAGAAGTGACGCAGCTGCACGAGCAGAAGCCGCTTCTGCTCCTCTCAATCGGCACCGGGCGTGCCAGCGGAAGCGGCAACAATGAGGAAGACGGATATGGTGATGCTGTCGAAGATGATGACATAGTCCTCCCTGGCGGACCCAATATTCCGTCATTCCTCGAGCCGTTCTTCGAAAACCTAGCCATCATTAAGTTCATGCAAAATCTGGTCACCGAAACCGAGCAAATCCATGAACATATGCTCGACCGATTTGAAGACGAAGCCAACGCCTTCGCCTCGGCCTCCCTGTCTTCCTCATTCTCCCCGTTCCCACACCCACCTGCCTATCACCGTCTCAACGTATCCTCTGGCATCGGCCGCATCATCCCCCTCGACGACTGGTCTCCCTCATCCTCGGGCGAACGCACGAAAGACGCCATACTAAAAGCCACAATCGCCTATCTGTCCCATCCTAGACCAGACGCCGCTCTCCACGAGACAGCGCAACTCCTCGTGCGCCTGCGGCGTCGTCGTGCCGCTACCGAGCGCTGGGAGCGCTTTGCTGCACGCTACGCGTATTATTGCCCAGAGCGCGGATGTCCGGCGCAGGGGCACGGGTTTGAGAGTCGGGCAGAACTGAGGGCGCATGCGCAGGAGAGACACGGGTTTTGGGTGAGGGGAGGGGG
>JAIFKG010001639.1:0-17625 GCA_020351975.1 Phyllosticta ampelicida
AGGGGAAGTGGTGGTTCGGTGGGATGTGTTGCGGGATGGCCAATCACTGGTGCATGTGCGCGGCGTAGGTTTGAGGTATCGACGTCAAAGTGAGGGCTTGCTTTCTTCCATGTCAACTTTGCTCTGACAATTATATTCTGGGATGATCGGCCGGGGCCTTGTCTTTGCCTTTCGTCGGCTGAGACGATCAAAGTTGGGGTTCGAATCAGCATACCACCATACATAGGTTGAAACATCAGCTTTTCGGCGGCACAGAAGCAGAAAACTCTTTGCCCCCAGAAGCGTTTGTCGGTGGCGTTGTTGGTAGAAGTTAAGGATTGATCCGGCAACATAAACTGGTGTTGACTTGCACCTGTCAGGGGCAGTGGACGCAAGCTTTATCAACAATTCCAACTCTTTTCGACCCGTCGGTCACTTCGGAAGTTTTGTGATGAGACATTCGTAAAATGCCGTTGCGCGATTTTGATTTAAATGCGACTCTAGACCAGATAGTTGACGGTCATCACACTGTACATTGTGCAAGAGTAACTTGTCAGCATTGACAGGTGATTTTTGTGTGCCAGCCTGAGCAGTGTGGATGCGACCACCCCCGACTATGTAGGCTTCTTTCCAAGTGCCGTCCGCGTGATTTTATACTTCAAGTACATTCTCAGAAGAGTCTTTGTGTGTGTTCTCGTATTCGAATGCAAAGGCCTGTTCTGAGGCCCGTAGCCTTTGGTCTTGTGCAGCTGCTTGCAACAAGTACCTCTGGAGGAAACCGGTCTTCTTTTCCGGAACGACTTCTCTCTCTGGGGAACGGTTTCTTCTCATACATGGCGCATCGTCGTTGCCAAAAGATTGATAGGCGAATGAGTTGAGCATCCGAATATTTCGGACTGGTCGCGTATTTTTCCTATTTGGAGATCTGCCTGCTCCTTGGTCGTCATCAGAGAACGAATTTCTTATTTGAATTTTTGGGTTAGATATGTATTCTCCTCTATTTAAGATGTCTGTTGGTCATGGCTATCCTCAATCAGCTCCTCTGTCAAAGTCAGTCAAGCCCGCAGGAGACTATTCATGGTAAGAACATGGTCTAGTTTCCACTTTCAGTCAGGCAGTAGCACTTTTTTCAACCGCATATGAAGGTTGCTCCGTCAATGTTCGGTGATAGGGCTCGGCGTTATTTACCAGTGAGTTGACTTGGTTTTGACGATGGGATGTCGAAAGATGGTTCGAGCAGCTTGTCGGTTCATGGGCAGACGCTTGACTCTCCTGAACCTCTTCTACCGTCAGACAATCCCAGACCAGAGCTTTCTTGTCTTCTTCCTTGGGTGAATCATTCTGTATAGCGGCGAACATCATCTGCTGCAGCCACGCAGCGGTCCTATCTGCCACTTTTCTGAGACCGTCCAAGTTTGCAGATCTGGATACCCGTCATACCCAACGTACTCGTCGGACCTCCATGGCCTTGACTGCTCTCACAACGGTGAACTTAATCATCAGAAGTGATATAGGCCTTCTAAACTCCGTCAATAACGATTCCACCTGCAGTCTTCTCCAAGCCTATCTCAATCTCGGCATGGTGCCTTCATCATGTGACTCTTGATTTCACTTATCAATCTTTCAAACTTGGGACGACAGATCTGGTTCAATCGATGACCGTGGTGTATACAAACCCTTGTACCTACTGAGCATGTCTTCGAGATCTTCTGGGGCCATAGCTGTGACTCTAAGTTCGATCATCGTCTCATTCCTTCTTGTTCATTTCTAATTGTGCCAACAAGTTGATGCAACGTTTTTGAGACCTCGAACCCGGGCAGTTGCAGTGCCTCCAACGAATGAGATGATTTACAAATGGTCCATCATGATGAGTCGTAAACGCAGCCTGGATGGCTTCGAGAGAGACAAGCCCAGCTTTTATGCCTGTAGGAGTAGAAAGTGACTGTCATTTACGTCTGCATGAGTGCACCATCTCACCGCTGCGATAGTGTCAAGTGGGGGCGATTCCACGGCTTCGGCTGAAGTACGCAAAAGGCGCAACAGACACGCGTTCTTTGCTTCGCTTTTTTTTTTTTACTTTGGGTCAGCTTTATGCTTTAGAAAGATCCCCAGCAGAGGAGTTCGATGCATTTTCCTCATATGAATTCCGTCGGCGTTTGGCGCAAAAGCCATTTGCAGGAAGGAACGCCTCACAGCTGCAACTTTTGCCGAGCCCACCACTTTCTGGAATTGGTTTCATACACAGACGAAGGCGCTAGTTCGTTAACCTAGGTTGATCATCAGCCTTAAGATAAGACTGGCGTAGTGCCGGCCTTGAGATGCAAATTGCAAGCGATTTCACTTGGCCAGGTCCTGGTTACGAGATACGGTACTACCAAATTTTGGACGACAGGATTCGTCCAGAGATCATTTTCGTCGAACTGAAGCCTATTACGCTCCCCCGCGAGCAGTCCACTATGTGAATATATAGCAACTGGCCCATTGACGCCTACCGTGAACCATTCCCAGCGCCGAATATGCTTGCATAACCCGTTCCCAACGCCATTGCTGATGCCGAAAAGCTGCTGAATGCGAGCCGGGATGGGTCGTACGACCAGCCGTGCTTGATTTGTCTATGGGAGCCCTCAAAATACCTGTCAGGGGCGAACTCATATGGGAGATAACATCAGCCGGAGATTATCCTGAGAATTGTCTCAGATTAGAGGCTGAGCGTCTTGCATAGCTTCAGGAGCCTGCTCATCACCAGTCCTGACTCCCGGAGGTTTCAAGATGCCATTCTCGTCAAAGTTTGAGCGCCACTCGAGAAACTTCTCGCTGATGATGGAGCCGTAGGTTCCACGCTTGATGAGGAGCAACTGTATCACTTCCTGGTCTGAAAAGTGCCTCACACGCCAGTAGTCACCTTCGGTGACGTGGTCCTTGAGAAGTTGGATGAAAGCTGAAAGGAACCTCAAGGCACGATTCTTGGACCAGGATTTGTCCTTCGGAATGGCGTGTGTCTTTAGCTCCTCGATCTTGGGAATGTCCAAAGTGCCCCTCTTGTCGGTCCGCAGACCGAGTATGATGCGCGGGCAGTTGATAAGATACGACTGCGCCCAGAACTTGAGGAGTCGCATGTCATAGGAATAGTTTTTCTTGTCAGCCATAGACTTTGAAAGAGTCTTGAGCTCGACCCAATCATGATAGAAGTAGTTAGGGCTGTTGCCGTATTCGCCGTGATATTCACTAGGATTGCACTTGTGAAGCATGTCATGACTATCCCAGACTGCATAAAGTCAGTCGAGTCTTAGATTATGTGCGTGTGGGGATACCAACTGCAGTCGACTTCACCTCCATATACAAGCTTGTGTTTGTCATCTAGGGTGGTTGACACGATGGAGCAGTATTGCGAATGGTTGGATACTTGTTGCTCGTGGCGATTCTCAATATCTTCACGACGAACGTTGTCCCAGATGTCCGGAATGGTTGATAGTGTTTCAAACTTGTAGCCTTTCGTGTGCATCATTAGTTAGATGGCCGTTTCAATCCAAGTTCTGTGCGTAGTCGCAGACGTATGCTTCTCTCCATGAGGATATACATACCGAGATAACCCATGGGTGACTGTTTGCCAAACGGCATAGAATCACTGGAGCGCTCCAACCTGGCTTGGTGGTGTTCCTCGAGGAAGCTGCATGAAAAGTCAGCTAGAGAACGGGGTGCTGCATGTGAAAGTTTCTGAATATGTTGAGCCAACCCACATTTGTCCCTTTAATCGCGTCAACGAATGTCAACGAAATAGGCACAAGGCATTTAATCTCTGTAGTAGAGAACGGCATACCTGAAGCTTTGTCACATTCATCTCGAACGAGTCGCGCTTGTTGTAGATCGCCGTGAGAATCTATAAGATGTCAGTGTGAGTTCTTGAAAAAGCAGCAGAATTGGGGTTAGGACTTTGGTCAATTGGCCTCTCCAAGTGATGACCTCTGTATCGGTGATTCGTCCCGTCTCGACCTCTTTTTCTTGGAGGGCCTGGAGCAACGCGTCGAGATGACCATCAATCGACTCGTCGACTTGCTTAAAGGTTTCAAACCCGGTCTGTAGACCTATACTGCGCGCGTTCTCGTCGACTTTCATTGGCCAGTAGTAAGAAATTGAAGAGTCATCAGGCCGATACTTATGTTCCTCATCGAAGGAGTAGAAGGCGATTTCGCGAGGCGCAGTCAAGTCTGTCTTTTCTGAGCCCGTATTTTTGGTGTGCTCGGTCCAGAAGCCTAGATGGTGGCAGCTGCTTGTTCCTGGAGATTCCGCCCGCTCATCCACTCCCTCTTCAGCCATTGTGCCGATCAATGTCGACAGGGTGGAAGCTTGTGAAGACGTTGTTGAAGGTGCTTTGGCAACAGGTGAGAGACCCTTGATCTACGAACACGACGTCACGCTTGCCGAGCCCATGGTGTCGCGCCCCGGTCCCTGCACCAACCTCGGCAAGCGGCCTTTTGGTTCTCTGAACAGTTTTGAATAGTTCAATGAGAAGACATAAAAGTTGTTTGTCTCATTGCAAGAGCTATGTCCAGTGGGTGGATTTTTAAAAGACAACATTTTGAGATGTAAAATACGAAGGAACTAGCATCATCTGGTGTCAATCGCGCTCACAGTCTACACGCATCTACGAAATGCCTCAGCGCAGACTATAACCCTCTCAGAACGAAATTGTTTCTGAATGCCTTCCCACATGAAAGCCGTTAGCTAGAGCTTGGTATTGACTAAATTTCTCGAGAAGTCTTGCCGAATTTTCTGTCATTGGCGGCCTCCGGCGGTCCCCTTTTCGCCGCATCTTCCGCATCTTTGTTTACCTCCTAAGTCCGCACCCATCTCTCCACAACAGCCAGCTTCTCTCCCAAAGCTACTCTACGCCCCTACCACTACCATTTTTATCGCTCGCCATGAGTAGTCGTGCTGCCCATGTTCATCCAACGCACCGCACAACGACGGCGTCTGGCATGCGACGGAACCTATTCAACAGCACGCTCTCGCGCCGGCCGACCGCGCCAAGCACTACGAGTGCTACCTCCGCCACCACTCTGCACCTAGCCGACATCGACGACGAAAGAGGCGAAGGCGAGCAAGGGCATGAGCTTGAGAGAGACCGAGACATGGTCGCGCGGGACGAGGACGGTAATTACAAGCTTGACATGCCGGTACTTGGGCCGCTGCCGCCGGACGAGGAAACCGAAGAACAAGGTGAGTGTGGGAAAACGAGGGATGCGCGGTGAGAGGGAACTCCTGTTGCGGCGCTTTTATGTCTGAGGCGACTTGCTAACAGGATGTTTTGTAGAAGTCAACACACGCCTTGTCGAGACCTACCGCCGACACCAACAAGGAACTCACCCAGAAGGCATAGGCAAGAAAGGCGACGAGGAGCGAGGAAAATGCTCGTTATGCTCAGAGCTCAAAACCACGCTGCGGGTCAGTTTGCTGGCTAAGGTCGACTCGCTCGAGGAAGACAAGTGGATATTTGAGGGCGATGATCCCAAAACAATGATGATGGAATGATCTTCAGGCGGCATACATCAACGGCGAAGGAAGCACGGCGCACAAGTTGGGGAACATTGGGCTCAAGGAGGGTGTTTGGTCGTTTAATTTTTATCGAGATACCCGTAGCCTAGGCTACACTGGCATGCGAATCTGGTCTGGACATGCATCCACTTCTTTGAAACTACGACATTCACACTCGTCTCTCAATCCAGACCTGGAGCCGGCGGCGGCGTTGGTTCCACACGCCTTGACTGCGGCTTCTTTGCTGGGCCACCGCTGCCAAACATGCTGCTCATCATGTCCATGAGCGGGTTGGATTGGCTCGGGATGCGAATGTCAAAGTACATCTCGCCGATCTGATCCAGCGCGTCCTTCCATACCGGGACCTCGTCGAGATTTGCCTTGTAGTGCGACTTCAACAGCCGGAACAGATCTGAGCCGCCGCGGGTCACAGACAGGAGCAACAGACCAAGGAAGTTGAGGAGCGGAAGCGAAGGGTATAGGCGCAGATCAACACTCGCGGTGCTGACCTCTTGTACGGCGAGCGAGCTGTTGGCTTGGGAGAGACGCGTCGTGAATTGGAGTAATGACTGGTTGGCGGCGCGCACGTTGCCGGCGACAAGGTAGGGGAGAACGGCGCGAGCGGCATAGAGCGGTGCGGTGTGGGCTTGGTCTTCGGTGTACCATTCGTACTCGAGCTTGACAAGTTGTTCGGCGGAGTCTCTTGTGCCTTGGACAAGGTGCTTCTCTGCCTCGTACGCCTCGCCGTCTATTTTTCGCAAGTCAGCGCCGGTATTGAAAACATATGTTTCAACGAACCTTCAGCGAGCACCATGCCAGCTACGTGGTGAAGCTCCGGGTCACCCGCAGGATATCCACCCATCCTCGCCGACCACCTACATTTGTCAGCCAAAGCCCGCGCAGAGCCCTCGACTCACGCTCACCCTATCATGTCGCCAATGAACCTCTTCTTGGTCGGCTCATCTGGCGGGAACGCCCGCAGCAAGCTCAGGACCCGTGCCTTGCTCCCCGCATCCGGCTTCGTCTCTGCCTTGTGGTATACCTCGATCAAGAAGTTGCACAGGTCACCACCGCTACCACCCTGACCGGCCTGCAGCAGCGCCTGTGCGCCCTGTGAGAGGATGTCGATGGCGGCATTCCAGTTCGACTGCTTGACGTAGCGCGCAGCGATGACGCGCAGCTGTTGGTGAGCCTCGTAGAACTGGCCTTCTGCGATCCTGGCGGCGCGTAAGCCTCCAAAACTTGAACGAATGGTACCATCATGAGGTCGATTACTTTTCTTGCTGGCGCTGTATCGTCTTCTCGATCTTCGACATAGTGGTGTGGCGTGGAGGTCAGGTAGGTTGGTGTGGTGGGGGGGAGCTGCTATCCGCGCGCTGCGAGATGGGTTTCGAGTCAGTGACGCATGTCTCGCGCAACAGCAGCACAGCTCCACGTCATGACCAACCCTTCCTTTTTTTACATCTATCGCTTTGCTAATGGCTCTATTCAATTCCATACACACCTGAATATTATTTCCGAGCTTTCTTGCACGTGCAGCATTAACAACAGCCAAAGGTAAAGAGTTATTTAGAATATATTATCACACTACGGGCCCAATCTCGATATGTCGGCGAGTGTAGTGTAGGGGTTATCATTCAACCTTCCCATACTATATTGGAATAGGTTGAGATCCGAGTTCGAGTCTCGGCACTCGCAGAATTGTCGTTTTGCCTCTGTGACTCTGTTTTACTCTTGTATGCTTTGGGTTTGACCGGGAATAGGATTTGATTGAACAAAGTATATGTTCTACCTTTCTCTTTGGCTTACGTTGCTTTTTTGCTCTCTTTGTGGATGTGTTTAGAGGAAGCTGCCGTCCTGGGGGCTGGCAGGTGAGAGAGCAAGCGGCACGGGAACAGCAGGGGACGTGTGCGCGCGGCGCGGGACGCGCCACTAACCATCAGCCGGGGAAGGTGTGCAAGCAGTGAATATAAGTGGAAGCGCTGGTAATGGCAATTTGACGGGCCAAACGCGAGAAAGGCCGGAGAGACATGTTGACTGCGACAATTGGAACGACTCGATTATGGCAAGACCAAGAGCAGAACATACAGATTCAGGGATGAAGGAACGAGGCGTAGTAGCTAGCCATTCACGTACAACAAAGCGATTGCAGGGAACCGAGGAATTCTGTGTGAAAAGAGCGCGGGCATAGACCATTCAAATGTATGCATTTTTCGTTAAGAATCTACCGAAAGGTCCTAAGGGGTGGTGGCATAGTCGTTGTGTGCCACAGCTCAAATTTGGCCATTGAGCAAAGGAAACCAGAGAATGTTGAAATGACCGTAGCTCCATGTGACAAACTCCATCCAATCTGTTGAATTCACCGAAAACCCAAACCTCCTTTAGTCAATCAACCTCGCAAGTTCAACTCTTTCTTCCTCGGCAACTTGGTTTCGCCATTAACATACGGCAAGCCGGCCTCTTCACGCGCCATGTCGTTGATCCATTTGCAGTTTGGCAGCAACTTCTTGCCCTTGGCCAAACTGTCTGCCATGTACAGCCAGCTCAGCGCATTACCCACGGTGCTGACCTCGTCGGAGACGTGTGTGGCAGCGTAAACTGACATGCGTTCGTACAGCTCTTTGTCGTCGAACAAGTCGGCCAAGTGTTTCGCAACTGCGTGATAGTCGCTGGGCTCGACGAGAAAGCCAGATTTATTGTCTTCGACCTGCAAGGGAATACCACCTGCCTTGGTCGCGATGATTGGGATGCCTTTGTGCAAGGCTTCCGAAACTTTGACTTCGAAGCCTTCGCGCGTCGATAGCTGCAGCGCGACTTTGGCTTTGGACATGACAGCGTTGAGCAGCTGGTCTGTTGGCCCCAGGCGCATGACGATCACGTCATGCTGAATGTCACTATATTTTTCATTCAGCAGCGACAGCGTTTGGTCGAGAACCATGGAGCCATCCGGGTCGTCGACTGCACCATGGCCGGCCAGCACCAGTTGCGGCACCTTGTCCTTAGGCCAGCCCTTCATGTGCGTCCGGCGTAGCTCTGCGTAGCTGGCCAGAACATCGGGGACGCCTTTGGATGGGTCAAAGCGCGCAATTTGGGCAATGTAGTCGCGGTTGGGAAAGTCGAGCTGGTTCATTTGCTGCTTGGAGCACTCCAAGCTCAGCTCATGAAAGTAGTACTCAGTAACAAACTGGTTCATCTCCTTGTTCAAGCCATCGAGCCAGTCTGTTGTCGCGGGCAAGTAGCCGACTTTTTGGAAGTCGACATTCGACGGCACAAATTGCTTGACCGGGTGACTGATGAATAGATCTGCTTGCTTGACATTGTCCCAGACCCAGTTCCAGACCTCGGCCGTTGGGGTACTGGGGTCGTTGGCGAGATCTGAGCGGACTTGAATGTGACTGCGAAAGATCACCGGGCGCTCGGGGTCTATAGTCTTGGAAATCTTGACTAGAGCAGGCATCTGCGGATCGTCTACGATGATGACGTCGGCACCACCCTTGGAGCGCGGTGCCAAGGGCCCTCCGGCTGGAACCCAGAATCGTTCCGCATTACCATGGACCCATTCATCCAACACTGATTGTTTCTCGGGTGGGAGGCGCGCCTCAGGGCTCGCAACACCCTGCAAGATGTTGTGGTTCGTCTTGGTAAGGCGGAATACCTCTGGCTTCGGCTTCGGGACATACCATTTGGCATCAACGCCCAACAAGCGGAAGAATCTGATGAGTGCATTGCGCATGAGTGCAACACCCCCACCTTGAGGAGTGCTGTTGAAGAATGCAATTTTGGTGTCGTTTTCTTTTATCGACTTGACGTACTTCATCATGGCTTTCCACGTGTGTGGGCCAACAGTCTCGGGGTACTGGTCGAGTCTAGTGACCAGGGCATGGCCTCGGCAGTCGACTTCGACGACATTCTTGAACCCAATCTGGACCCTGGGCTGTGAGTTGGGGCCAAAGAACATCAATGCCTTCCGAGCCATCGAATCTGCCTCCTCATCTGGGGTAAACGCAGCTTTGGGAGCAACACCCAGGTCTTCTAAACCATGATCGAACACCAGGGGCACAATATCCAATTCCCACCAGAGGCGAGAAGGCAGCTGGGGGCTCAGGTTCACCAAAACTTTGGTGATGCCAGCACCCGCATATTTGTACGAGTGCTCCTGCTGGTATTCGGAAATTCTAGATATAATAAAGTCGGCAAGACCCTTGTCTCGATCATGTTCATGGAGGGGAGTCACGGGAGTAGTGGGTCGTGAGCTATCCCTAGAGCTCGAGCAGCTGGAAACCCCATTCGAAAAGCCGTTAGGGGCCTTGCTCCTATGAACATTGTGATCGTTGGGATCCTCGCCGCCAAGCACATGGACAGCAAAGTCAAGGCTATAGGTGCCATCATGTGAGGCGAAGCCTACTTCGAGAAGGCCCCGCTCATCTTTCTTGGCAGCAAGTCCAATGTAGAGGGTCTTGGATAATTAGCAGCAGCTTAGCATAGGCTTCGGTTGGCAACGTACAGTCGGAACAACTCCCCGGTCGCTCTTCAATCGGACTTTACCGAGGCTTTCGAGGTGCTTCGTTGGGCCATGAGCTTCAAAGTCATGGCGTGTCTTTGTACTGGTGTGAGGGAGATCCTCGGTGCTGGACCAAGTAGCCCGCCTTAGGTGGTGGGTAGGGCTAGTTTTTGAATCCGACAATGACGGTATCATGGAGTATGGTGGCTTTTGTTGTAGGCGAAGGATGTTGGTGAAGTAATGAGCAATAAGCAAAAAGAAGTCGTGGTAGGTGGGGTTTTATAAAGAGAGAGATAGATTGGGGTTTGCTTGTGAAGGGATGCAGAGGTCCCGAGGACAAGGAGCTTACTTGCGGTCGGTGTCATCATGTGGGTGCGTCAAAGACGGATAGCACATGACAATGGGGGACCATCAAGTAAGATTGGCTTGTTTGCAAGATGGATGGCGTGGAGTCACCGTCAACGGGAGTTTGGACGTGGGAAGATGGGATCGTCATCAGGCTTGGGTCGCCAATGAGGTGACAGGTCAGCATGGTAACGGAATATCGTCCGAAGTATGGCTTGGGCGGGGTTCCAGTAAATCTAATGTTCGCGATGATTTTCGCATCGTATTGTACGCATCTCGATAGTTGGGTGAAGAGGCAGCAGTGGCACTCGCCGCGCAATCTCCTTAGCGGAGATGCCAACCGAAGCAGCGATCGCATACATGGCGATAGAGCGGAGTCAATGGAGGAGAGGTGGGCTCTTTGTTCTTGTATTGCCCGATAATCGAGACGAACACGAGATGGTTGACTGGCGCTGTCATGCCTAGGTTATTCGTTCCCAGAGCGTGTGGCAGACGGCGCTTCCTGCCTTATCAAAGCCTCCTGAGAAGGATGCTTGAAGAGAGGGTGTATCGAGGATATGGAGCGACGTGCCAGGCTGTCCTGAACGTGAGGAAGGCGGACTGATATCCAATCTTATGTCTCTAAGCCGATCTGGCTTGGTGCTGGCCCAGACCGGCTAGCGCAGGTCTAAGCCACTTGTAGCTTAGCGCTCCCGCTCTGCATGCTCAGGCTCAGGGTGGGCCGTGCTCCCGTTAGCCTGGTCGGCTTGCGCGAGGTTGCAACTCAAGTGCCAACTCCACACCATCCGTCTTCCGCTACCCATCTCCTCGCCATCGACGGTCCATCGCCCCCACCCCTCAACTACCTTCCGGGCTCTCCAAGCAAGCTGTTGGCGCCTTCATCGAGATCTTTTGCGCACCGCCGTGCTGAATTTACAGCCTCAGCACCCTGCACCGCCGCGCGCCAATCGTCTCGCGAGTATCGCGTTCGCGTCACTAGCTCTTGTTGATCCGCGTCTCAATCTCCCGGAATTCTTCTTCGCCCTCTAAACCTTGCGCATCTCGCCTCTGGACGTACATCGCGCGCTGGTCACCCCGCCCACCATGTACAACGCTCATCGCGGCATGGTGCCCAGCGCACCAAATCAGCGCCTGAACGAGCTGCTCGAGCAGATCCGTGGAGAGTTTGAAAATGAGGCTGGTCGAGCTGGTGAGATGGAGCGTCAACGTAAGTTGCCATCCTAGCGGACAATGGACTCGGCTCCAGTCCACTTGCGCGAGCTGTCTGAAAACATGGCCGACAAGGCTTGCCAAGTGAAGCACTCGACGCTAACGATATCGCAGTCGCTCAACAGCTCCAGGAGATGGATCTCGTGCGCCAGAAGATCTACCAGCTTGAGCAGGCGCAAATCGCCATGAAGACCAAGTGCGTTGATGTCCTAGCAGCGCTGCCCCACTACGACAAGGGCGTCCGCTAACATATTCCTAGGTACGAGGAAGAAATCCAACGTCTGAACCGACAACTCGACGCCGCTGGAGGTCCTTCCCACTCATCTCATGTGAACAACTCACAGCACGGGAACCCTTCGCAGCCGCCGCCCTCCATTGGACACGGCCAAGGTACCCTCTTTGGAGGCATTATGTCACAATCTGGAGGTGGGCCTGGTCTGGCGCCTCCTCCTCCAGAGTCTGCTCAGGCTCAAAACCTTCCTCCCCATGCGCCTCAAGGACCGCCTGGCCTGAACCCCGCCGCGCCTGGTCCGCCACAGCACCCCTTTGGTGGCGGATATCAACCGGCTCCTAACGGTAAGAATCTCCCCTCATACTATATTTCGCTTGGCGCCGATGTACAGGGCCATGGTGGTCAAAGGAATCTCCGAAAGCCCAGGCTCGACTCTGTCGAACCTTCGCAGTTGAGTGTTTTAGTATAAAAGATATTTCTTCGTAGCCCAGTTTGCTAACTACTGCACAGGCTACCCGCAGGCCCCGCAGCCTACAGCTTCGCCCGGGCCCGGGAAGCCTAGACCTGGCAGAGGTCCTCCTGGACCTCCAACTCCGCAGCAGAACCAGGCCGCTCCCTATCCTGGGTCTCCCCAAGTTGCTCGGCCGACACCACCTCCCGGCCAGCTCCACGCGGAGCCGCATAATCCCTTGGTCACCCCAGCGCCCCCTAACGTTGGGAATACACTGGCGGAACTCGACCCCGACCAGGTCCCTGCCAATTACAAAAGGGAAGGCCCTGACTGGTTTGCCATCTTCAACCCTCGCACTCGTCGGGTCTTGGATGTGGATCTTGTACACACGCTTCCTCACGACAGTGTCGTGTGCTGCGTCCGTTTCAGCGCTGATGGACGCTACGTTGCTACCGGCTGCAATCGGTCAGCTCAGATCTTTGATGTACAAACTGGCGAGAAACGCTGCGTCTTGCAAGATGCTTCTCTCAACGACGAGGGTGACTTGTACATCCGCAGCGTTTGCTTCAGTCCCGACGGCAAGTACTTGGCCACGGGTGCTGAAGACAAGGTGATCAGGGTGAGTTTGTTGTCCATGTGTTCTCCCCTCGTCATCTAATAACTTCGTCTAGGTTTGGGATATTGCGACGTGCACAATCACTGCCACTTTCTCTGGCCACGACCAAGACATTTACTCGCTAGACTTTGCTAGGAATGGCTACGTAATTGCATCGGGCAGTGGTGACCGTACAGTGCGTCTGTGGGATCTCAATGCCAAAAAGCAGATCTTTGTACTTTCCATCGAAGACGGCGTCACCACGGTTGCCATGTCACCTGACAACCGCTTCGTCGCTGCGGGCTCTCTGGACAAAAGCGTCCGTGTCTGGGACGTAACCACTGGCTACCTCTGCGAGCGTCTTGAGGGAGACGTAGGCCACAAGGATAGTGTCTACTCGGTCGCTTTTGCGCCCAACGGCAAGGACCTCGTCAGTGGTAGTTTGGACAAGACGATTAAGATGTGGGAGCTGTCAACCCCACCTCGGATGATTCCCACCCAAATTCCCAAGGGAGGAAAGTGCATCAAGACCTTTGAGGGCCACAAGGTATAACTTCTAGAGCACGCAGGTCGTTTTTTGTGCTGACAACGCCATCAGGACTTTGTTCTCAGTGTCGCTCTAACCCCCGATGGATCCTGGGTTCTCTCCGGATCCAAAGACCGCGGCGTTCAATTCTGGGACCCTCAGACCGGTGTCGCGCAGCTCATGCTCCAGGGTCACAAGAACTCGGGTCAGTTTTACACAGTCTATCCCACAGGCAATCGCTGACATCAAGAATAGTCATCTCCGTCGCCCCTAGTCCCATGGGCAGCCTGTTCGCCACGGGCAGTGGTGACATGCGTGCGAGAATCTGGAGGTACGCTGTCATGTCTTCGTCCACGCAAAACATTGGATCAATCTCTAACGAATCCTAGGTACGATACCTACCGCGGACCGCAGTAAGCTAGGATCAAAAACACCCTGCTCCCAGAACAACCCAGATATGCCTTGCGCGTCTCTATGTCTAGCGGAATCCATTCTTGGACGAGGAAAAACAATGCCAGCAAGAACACGAAGGCCACGTTCTACAATTTTTTTATGAATCAGTCATTGCCAAAAATTCAGCCACTGCTCCGAGAGGCTAGGCTGCGGTGGGCGTTGCAACATGCGTCTGCATCAGTGCAACTGTGCTTATTACAGGCGAGGTGAGCCCAGACGCAAAACGGTTTCAGTCTATGTCCCAATTGATGACTCTGTCTTTGTACAATGTCGGTTAGGTGGTAAAGGTTGAAGTTTCTCGTGGCATACTGTCAAAAGTTGGTGGCAGCATGGGATGGGAAGAAAAAGGAGGCAGGCTTGATGGTGTAGGAGCAAGGAGCGTCCCCCATTTCGTTTTATTTTTCTTGTCGTATTCGCTCCAGAGGTAACGACGGCTCTGTCACCATCTCCTTCAAAACAGTCTTGCGCGAGAGACAGAAGTGGTTGGGAAGCTCACTGCTTTTTGGTGTTGGTAACGTCAGTACTTTACGACCTGTTTATTCGTCTGGCGATCCCTCGTAGTAGTGATTGTTGGGCACGGCTGGATAGGTATGATTCTGGAGATAGGGCCGCAAGTCCTTGTCGTGTTTTTGTGGCGCGGCTTCATGTTCTCTTTCTGCTGTTTGTCGCATGCGCGTGATTTCTTTAGTTGAGCGTCTGCGACAGTGAGTACAGCAATATTACCACCAACAACACCATTGTTCTTGAAAATGCCATTTGGCTTTGGATGATGTATGGTGCCTGCAGGGTGCCTTACCTTATACGTCTGTCTGGGCTCGCCAAGGCATACCATCCAGCAGCACAGAACACGAAGCCTGGTCGGCACAAGAAGACAATCGCTTTTAGCCCTCAACAACCCATGATTGAAAAGGCACGAGACAGCAATTCACTTGACCTTATGGAAAGCTTACGAGCTGCGTGCAGCATGCACGAGTCAGAAGAGAAATCGAGTTGAGGCTGTGGGCAAGATTCTTCTGCAAGATGTCCTCCGCCCTGCGTGTCAGCTTGGGGAAATATTCAGGCACTGCTTTCCAGAACTTCCGGAGAGAAAAGAAAGAGAAAAAAGGTCGCCGCCTGCTTACATCTTGGTTGCGAAAGCCGAGCCGCTGTCAACGCTCCCGTCATCGTGGCTTTTATAATCCTTGCTCGTCACGTTTGATGTAGTACAGTCGCGTTCAAATTTCGATCACGAACTCTTCCAGCAAAGCAGACGACGAGCTTCTTTGTCGAGCGTGCACATGCGTAGAATTGCGCAAGACCCCAGCACGTGGTTCTATCTAGATCTAGCCACCCAGATTTGACATGCGCTTCCGTGGGCGGGGAGATGCCAGCCATATCCTATTCGCTGTCTGCGTAGCAGCATGCCCTCTGCGACCAAAATGCATTGTTGCTCACCTTGCTTTATCTGGCTGTAAAGGTCTTTGAGCCTTTCGCCGTCCGTCTGCGGTGATCGCCAAAAGCACTAGGGTTGGGTGTCTATGACGACGATGGCGATACCGTGAGGCGGGCTTGGGGAGCGTGTCTGTGGGCACTTTTGGGCAACGTGTCAACGGCGCTGGCGGCGCTGGCAGCAATGAGTTTAGCGGTTGCGCAAGTGTTCCGGGTTGCGGCCTTGGTTGCAGACCAGTCGGCTGTGGACGCGAGGAGACCGGCTGCGAAGGACATTCAATGATCAGCTCGCGCGCAGAAAGCGTACATGGGAAAGGCTGCGTATGAAGAGAGCGCTGTGGCGTGGGTTTTTACAGGGGTTGGTATTTACTAGCGGTCAGTAGGTTTAGATCAGCGAGAGTATGAGGCATTCAATATAGGTAACAACGTAGAATTGAGGTAGTAATTCCAAATCACAAATGATCGACGGATGTGGTTGAAGTTGCGTAGAATTTTGGGTAGTTATCCACAGACCTAGGACATATGGAGTGAGATATTTTGACCGAGAAACGCGAGTCGATCTTTACATGAAGAAAGGAAAGTTTTGCTTAGCCAGTGGTACTCCAACTGATGCCGTCCCAAACTCCATATCCCGAAAGATTGCCACCTTGCGACGTCTTGGTAGAGGGGTATCATTTGACCGAATTCATTTCTTAGCGCCTGCCCGATTTCTTTGCGCCCGTTTTGAAGTTTTTGAAAGCGATGGTACTCGTGGCCTTGCCGCGGCGTTTTTTCTGCACGCGTCCGATCTTCTTCTTCAGGCTAGTAGAGGAAGATGGCTTAGACTCGTCATCGACGTCCATCTCTGAAATAAAGCAAAGTCAGCCAATCCGGTCATTGCTAAAGAATTCCAGAGTGATTTCGCCGGCTTTCGAGCCGAAACCGACAGTGTCGGAAAGACCCAAAATTTGGTAGAAAGAGTGCTCTTGGGCAGTGGGCTCGTTGTGGTTTTCCTCCTCCAGAGTGTGTGGGACAGGCCAAGAGGCGCGGATGGACGAACCTGCCGCTTCGGTTTCATGGGGCTGTGCCTCGTGGGCAGCCTCTGGGAAAGGGTCAGCTTGCGAACCTGGGTGGCAGGAATAGACAGCGCGCAACTCACGATCCTTTTCTATCTCCATGCGGTCCTTTGCAGGGCGCGGTTGTTGAGCAAGCTCTAAGAGCTTCTCCGAAAGGCGTTTGGTGCGGGCATCCTCGACGGGGCCAAAGACGTTTTTCTTGAGCTTTTGGTTGTTGGTCTTTCTGACGCTGGAGCGGGCGCCCTTGGCCATTGTGAGAGATGGGTTGGTGGGTATAGGTTTTGAGGCAAGGTTGAGCGTGAGGAGGGGGCGGGAGAAGTGTGGCCGAAAGTTTTTGGGAACAGATGCCGACGTGTAGACGTGCAGACGTGCAGACGTGCAGTTGTGCCGGGCACTGATTATTCTGCCGCTGGGTGACTCACCGCCGCAGCTGCCGCCCGGCGGACTAGCAGCACAGCGGCTCGCGGGCAGCCCTTGGCCTCCGCTTGACGTCGGTGCCGGCGGTGGACCGGCGGCGTTCGTACGTGAGCTGGTCAAGGCTTGCGCCGCCAGAGCGAACTACTTCCTTTGCCGCCCACGAGAACTACAGGCGGTGGGTGGGCTTCCGGAGTGCTGTTGGTCTTAGTATAGCTCGCGATAGCCTAACACATCTCCTTTTCCATCGCCGTCTTCGTTGTGCCAAGTTTGCTCGCCCCGGTCGCGCGCACCTTGGACTTCAAAGCGACATGTGCCCGTACGGAACCGGTAACCTCGACTTCACCACCAACGCCTTCGTCGCGCATCACTCAACTCTCCCCGCCCGACAACCTCAACCTTCCCCATCTCTCCCTCCGCTGCGCTCCTTCCATGTCTCGACTCCACCCGGTTCATTTCCTCCCTCACCTTCGTCGCTCGACGCCGCTCGTTTCTTCCTAAATCCCACGCCCCGCCGTCCTGCTGCTCCGTCTGTCGCGAGCGCAATCACGACAGACATGGCCTCTTCCGATCCCAGGCCAAATCTGGAACAACTGCAGGCGCTCGTGCGCTCCATGGTGAACACTGACCTGAAGGAAATCTGTCGAGCCGAAAAACTCAAAGTCAGCGGAACCAAGGCCCAGCTGCAGGGCAACATTTACGCGCGTGAGTCCTGAACCTTGGAACCGTCAGACCCTGCCCAGCCGTATTGATACCTTGACTCCTCCATCAGACTTCGGAGACTTGTTGCGCAGAAACGACATGGCTGGCGCGAGGCGCGTCCTGGACCGCGCTCGCAACCCAGGCCAACCTCTTCCTTCACCTACAGCCTCTACGCCTGGCCGTATATCCGCCCCCGTCTACCC
>JAIFKG010001641.1:0-39518 GCA_020351975.1 Phyllosticta ampelicida
GGGTAAGGGGGTTGATGGTGAGGGGAGAGGTTCGGTGGCCAAGGGGTTTTAAGGGGTAGGAGGAAAGATATTAGACCAAAGTAGAAGAGTCGTCCAGTAACGTACCTCATTTCGGCAAACATGTAGTTCTGTGGCTGGCCTACGCACACGGCACATCAGCTTGGGTCCTGCAGAACATCACCACCGCCTTCTCCGTCAACCACCCTGCATCCCTAATCCTTTCCCATCCATCCCCTTCATTTCCCTAGCCCATCACCTTGCCCCGTTCCCTCTCCATCCCCCAAACAGAGAAAAAAAGATGGGACGATAACTTACACAACGTTCCATCAACATCAAACACGACTCCCCTCACCCACCTCAAATTCTCCTGTCCAACCAGTCGCCTCGCCTTTGCCGGATCCAGAGGTGCGAAACGGCGTGAGACGGTACCACCACTGTTTGAAATTCCCGGCTTGCTCGGACCACGGGGTGCAGCAGCAGCCGAGACGGGGCTGCCGGCGGACGAGGCGGCAGCCACGCCGCTGGAGCCATGTGCAGCCATGTCGGTAGCCTTGATACTGTTGCCAATTTCGTACTTATGGGAGGTATGAAGGCTGCTGGCGAGCGCCGCACGCGCTATTCCGGTGGTTCCAAAGGTCGATATGCCGAGCTTGATGCTGACGGCTCCAGATGAGGTAGCCACACGCCTTGCTGCTGCTCTACTGACGACGGCGATCGAGCCCAAGGTGCAGAAGCGAGCAAACGCGGCCCTCTGACGAAGAAAAAACCGTGTCCGATTTGGCCGGCGGAGCAGCGAATGGATGTAGCCGTGGACGCAGCCGCCACGTGCCGCCGCAGGGAGGCCGAAGTGCCGGGGTATAGGGCGGCGGAGAGAAGGTGGTGGAGGGGCAGCAGCAGATGAGGCGGATGAGTCGGCGCCGGCGGAGAGAGATGCGGGTGTAGCAAGCCCTGTGAATCTTTTGTTTGCTGTTGTGGAAGCAGTGATGGCAGAAGCAAGTCGGCCGCGAGATGAAGCCGAAGTTGATGGTAAGAGAGGTGGTATGGAAAGGTATGACTGAGACGACGATGATGGATGGGAGGCAGAAACGAGGCGGCGGAAAAGGAGCATGTGGAAAGCAAGACAGTTTAAAGAGCGCTTCCGCGATTTGGTCGGCAATGGCGACGGCCAAGAGATGGGAGAAGCTTTAGTCAATCCAGTACAAGAAGAGGCGGTGGGCGCAAGCAGACGTAGCTACCGTGAGCTTTTGGGCAGTCAGTGATTTTCTCTCGTAGCTAAGGTGGGGTTATGGCCGGCGGAGAGGTAGGGGTACAGGAAGACGTTAGCCAGATCAAAGGCCCATCAAGGTTAACTTGGGAGCGTGGCATGCATGGTTCTGTCGCATGGATTGACGGGGGTAGGGCTTCTCGTAATCGTAGCCGAACAAGTAATGCCGCTAGTAGCGGCGTGGGATGACAACGAGATGGATCCGGATGGTCCATAACAGTTAGCACGCGACCGACATGTGATTTCGAGAGCATGCTTTTGGGCCATTATTCGGGAAAAATCATCCAGCTCGTAAGCTAGTCTCCACGAATTCAGAGAAGTCACAATTTCATTCTGAGCCTATGAAGCTCTACGGGGGAGAAGAAGTCGTAGCTGCAGCAAAGAGAAAAGGAAAAGCATCAGCCGAAGGTGAGAAAAGCCCATGTTGTCGAACGCAGCAAATAGGAAATGACCTGGCCCCTTTCCCGCGCCCCATTCCTAGTACCCATCGCGAATACCAGCCATAGACATCCAAAAGAGTGTGTGTGTGGCAGCCTGCTCCCATTACTCCTTTGCGAAAAGCTCGTTTGCACACAGGGAGTGAAAGCCGCCCCTCCATTGTACCCAAGCGCCATTCCATTGTGGAATTATATAGAAAAAAAAAAAAAAAAAGGAATTGCGGAATTGCTGTCTCAAGTCGAAGGTCAATTGAGTTCAACGCGCACGGCGACAAGACGCAATTCACGCTTCTGCTGTTCATGTCGGGTCAACAAGCTTTTGGCTCATCTGCACGATCTGTCTAGGCGAAGTCCTCGTCACTCGCATCGAGCACGTCGTACTCCTCGTCAGTCAGAAAGCCATCGTCGCTGGAAATGTCAACCGTCTCAGCGTCTTCGAAAATCTCCGTCTCGCCTTCGGAAGTGCCAACGGTTCCCGTGTCCGACTTGGCAGAAGAGAAGGATCTCTTGGTATCAGCAGGGTCCGACTTGACAGACTGACTGCTTGGGGCCGGGACTGCATCCTCGTGATTGCTAGATTCGGGCGACTCCTTCTCAAGAGTTGGGAAGACCATGGGGTTGCCATTAGTAGACGATTCAGTCTTGGAGGACTCAACAGTCTCCTTGGCGGGCGTGTTGTGCTCCACCTTGACCGGGGTGTCTGAAATCTCAGACTCGGGGGCGTCCTCAACAGTGGGCTTGAGGCTCTTCCTCTTGGCTTCGAGCGAGGCCTCCGCCTTCATCTCGGCGTCATGGCGCTCAGCAGCCTCGCGTTCCATACGACGTTCTCTGATCATCTGGGTTGACCTGCGAATGAGATCCCTGCGACGGGAAGCGCGGTCAGTCTCACTCATTTCCGACGGAGTCTGGCGGCGTTCGCGCAATTCTTTGAGACGGAGCATAGTGCGCTCGCCGTCCGAAGACTGGGGCGACTCGAGCGGAACGGGCGAAGGCTTCATGACGATGATGTGGCACCAGAGGCGGTGGCCAAAGGAAGTTCCATCAGGGGCCTTGACGCGCCAATACGAAATAGCAACACCCTCGCGAGCAGGTGCCTTCATCAAAACACCGAAGGAAACCTCTTGGCCAGTCTCGACCGTGTTTTGGATGACGTTGCTCTCGGGGGCTACAACAGTGTTGTAAGCGTTAGAAGAGGTGTCGTCGTCGTTGAACATCCTGTCGCCTCCGACGTAGCGAACACAGCATCCGGCAGGCCAAGCATTGGGGCCAGGGTTACGCAAAGTCCAAACCTGGAGAAACTTGCTGTTTGCAGGAAGCGAAGTACCGTCGCTGATAGTGTCACGAATGAAATGTGCGTTCAGCACGACAGCAGTCGGCTGTGGCAACTTTACCGTGGGCCGTGGATTGACAGTGGTGCTCTTCAGAATTTCCGCAAGCCTCGAGGGACGGTTAACGGGTTCACTGGGAAGGTCCTTCGTCTTGTCCGTCGCAGCCTCGGAAGCAGTGTCCTCGGTGGATTGCGCTTCGGTGGTGGGCTTCAGGTCAACGACAGTACGGATCCACGTAGCAGCATTATTGGCAACGGGCCGTGGGCGCTCGGCAGAGACGGGCCTGGACGCGGAAACATCGCCGAGAATGGCTAGTGGCTGGCCAAACTTGTCCTCGCCAGCGGTTGTGACAGTGACCTTGCGTACTGGGGTCTTGAACTTGATCAACGGGTGAGTACGGTTGTGGCGATTCTCGGGCGAATCCTCGCATCTGGCGCAGAAGTCGAGGTCATCGCAGACCGCGCATTTGTAGCGGACGCCTTCAATGTAGGCCTGTTCCCTCTTTTTGCAGAGGGGACCGTCGCAGTAAATGCCAAAGTGGCGGACGGCGTAGGTGCGCGGCTCAGGGAGGGGTTCGTAGATGGGCACGAAGCGGTGCATGGGGTGCATCTTGTTGGCATTCTTGATGCACTTGGCGCAGTAATCCCAGTCAGAGCAGTTGAGGCACTTGTAACGAACGCCGTAAATGAACTCTTCACAGCCGTCGCAAAGAGCCGAGTGGCGGACGTTGCGGCCAGGAGCGCAAAGGAACTTGGCCAGAGGGCCAATGGCAGGTCCATCAATTACCGGCTTGAAAGTGTGACCTGGGTGGTGACCGTGCTGCGTGCCAACGTGACAGGACATGCAAAGGTCATAATCCTCGCATTCGGTGCAAGTGACGAAGTTGAGCTCGGGGAAGACTACAACATATTAGATGAATTGGCAACTTGTCTTTTGAGCACATACCTCTGACGCAGCAATTGCAAGTACGGGTAGGAATCTCCTCTTGGAGCTTGGCTTCTCCAAAAGTCGCTCTATCAACGGCTTCGCCGCACGTCGAGTACGCACCAGGCATCTCCTTGTTGGCTTCGGGGACGGGCTCAGGTTTGGCCTCGAATTCCATCTTAAGATCCTCAGGCTTCGACTTGGGCCCAACTCTTTCGGTCGTGCTGTTGGTGACCTTTCCGTTTTGGATGAAGCGCTTGATAAGCCAGTGGCCTTCGCCAGGGCAGTGCTCACCTGAAACCACGCAGCTCTGACACAAGTCGTAGTCACCTTCGTCGCAGATGCTGCAGTGAAAGTGCGCGTTGATGATGGGGCTATCGCACACGTTGCAGTATACCGACCAAGTCGACGCGGTCACAGACGAGCTGTCCTTTTGGTCGCAAGCGCCCTGGTTGTTCAAGGCTCCGTTCATGATGCCATCCAACTTGGAAAAGAGACCAGAAATTCCCTCCTTATCAAGCACAGGCTTGCAGGCCTGAGATCCCTCGCGAAGCTTCTGGGTCTCAGCAACGAGTTCGCTTGTGTCGCGGTGAGCTTTGACGCCGTTAGCGTTGAACTGTGTAAAGTGTCCAAGCAGCTGCTCGAAGCTCTCGGCAGCGGCTAACCAAGCAGTTGCCGAGGTTTTTTTTTTTTTGGTTTTTTTTATGGGGGGAGGGGGGTGGGTCGATTTTGCTGAAACTCACATTGACGAGGAACAAAGGGCTGAGGAACTGGCGCTTCACCAGTGCGTTCGATAGCATTGGCAGGAGACGGAAGAGCAGTCTTCATGTCGGTCTTGTGAAAAGCCGGAAGCCTAGCGTATGGATAGAGCGGAATGGTTCCAGTGTTATTCTGCTGTGGCGATGCTCGGTTGGACTTTGACGACTCTTCCTGAGGGTTCATCTTGGCTTGGGAGCGAGGAGCGAGCGGTGGCATGGACAGAGGCAGAGTGCGAACGGGCAGCTCCACAGGTGGCGGCGCAGTTTTGCCGGTGGCCTCGGGAGTTGTTGGGACGGGCGAAGCAGGCGACTCCATTTTGACGTTGGGGTTGTTGAGAACGGTAGCTCTAAGACGGAGCTTGAGCTTGGCCTTGGCAGCACGAAAGAGAGTCTTGTAGACTTGAGGGTTTTCGGGGTCCAGCGTGATGTAAGCGCCGGCACTGTCGGAGAAACGCTCAAAGGTAACTTGTTGCTCTGGGGGAATGTTCAAGAGTTGACGGAGCTGGCGAGAAGCAGAGAGTCAGTTGGCGAGGTTCCGAGAGGTCCGCAAGGCATGGTGAGCGTGGGGTTGGGCGACCGAGCTGACTTACCTTGGTAGGAAGGACCGCGGCGCCGAGATCCCTCATGGGCACCTTGAATTTGCGGTTGCTCCCTTGAATCGAAACCTTGATGGTAACAAGTGTGTCCATGGTGACGGGAACGGTGGTGGCCATGGTGTCGAAGAGACAGCAGGTACGGTTGAGGTGGGAGCTCTAGCGGTCTAATGTGGTGACGTAGAAAAGCCGTGTGGCTCGCCCGGGCCAGCGACTTGGGGGGAGCAACGATGGAGGGAGGGTGTCAGCAGCAAAGAGACGTTGATGAGGATAGATGTGGATGAAGTGAGGCCGGCAAGTAGCAAGGTGAGTGAGGAGAAGAGGAGGCGGCGGAGAGGAGAAGAGAGGCAAGGTGGTGGTAGGTGATTGGCGTAGGACGAGTACGGGAGCCTGGAGCTGTACGCAGCTGGAGCCGGCTAGCCTTGGACCGGAGCGGCTTAGCGCGGCAAGCTTGTGATACGCGTGCAGAAGCTCAAGACGAGCCAGCACAAACCGGTGAACCGACGGGACGGCCGAAAAGAGATGCGCCAACAAGCAGATGTGTATCTTAGCGATGCTGTGCCGTCGACGGAGTCGTGAAGTCGGGTCGTTGTCTCCGGGAACTGCTGAGTGGATTGGAGTGGATGGAGCTGCCGTCTTATCAGTCCCGTCCCGGCTCTCCTTCCTTATCGCCGCCAGATCGAGCGCACCACCCGACCCGAATCGACACCAGTCACGTGCTGCCTACCCAGCCGACCATCCTGCTGGACGCACGCATGCAAGCATACACATACGCATACGCATATGCATACGGTAGATCTACATAAATTCCATGGCTGTAGAACCATATACAGACCTTCGGGAAACATTTTCACCTGACATGCTTCTTTTTACCCCCGCCCGTCTCTTTGCACAACCCGCCAACATCACCAACCTCCTTGCCAACCACTTGTGCGCGCTTTATCCCTCTCGCCCAACTCATCTCCTCCCCCTTGAATTCTAGCATCAAGACAGCTCCCAACGTGTGCTAGACGAGCTGCTACCAATGGTCCAACCTTGCGCCGGCAACCGCGCCGCTTACCCTCCCTACCGCCCCTTCCTCCGACTTCGCTACAAGTCCGCCTTGTCACTTTGATCCTTCTGTACCGCCTCGCCCGAGTCCTCTGGCGCTTTCTCTGAGTCTTCTGCAGCTGGCGGCCGGTATCCCGGCTGGTACCAACTCCAAATATTAAGTCCAATCTTAGTGCCCGACAGCACGGGTAGTCCGGCGTGCCAGACCTCGTCGTACGGTGAGCCGTCATGGCGGAAGTTTTCCCAGTACACAGCGTTGCCGGTAATGGGCTTGAAAGTGATGCCCTCGTTGTCTTTATCCTCGCAATCCAGAAAGTCACACCACTTTTGGTCGGGCGGCATCGTCATTCGCGGAAAGTTTGTGCCGCCGCCTGTGCAGTTTGCCTCGAGGTAAACCATGAAACTAGAGATGCGACCACCCTTGACTATAGATGCAGGTCCGTCAAAGTGGTGGACATAGTGGCCGCCCTTGCGGTAGCGCTGACTCCAAAGCTTCTCGATGAAGGTGTATGGACGCCAGCCTTGAAGTTGGCGAGCCCGCTCTTCAATGCAACGCACAATGTCGTCACGCTCAAGCTCAGCCTTTTCAGAAACGCGGACGCTCGGGTCGAGCCTCTCTTCGCTGCCGCTCCACACAGTTGATGGCTTGAATTTGTCCTCGCTGACGATCGGTCAGCGTGTGTTGCCCAATCGTATCGAAAGAAAATCACCTTATGTCCACCAAGTGTTCGGCCTCCTGGCGGCTTACGAACGAGGGAATATAAATGACCAAAGGATCTCGGTTCAAGATGTGCACGCTGTACCCATATTCGGGACAGACAAGACTTTCATTAGGAATGACCAGGCGATCGCTTTTCGTGAAGACGACGTCGTCGACCGCGGTCGGCCTGCCACCAAGAAAGATGCGTTGCAAAGGCGATCCAACCAAAATGTAGCCAACAACGGCTAGGAACACGTACTGTATGATGCTGCCTACACTCAGTCCCATCTTGTCGTTCCGCGTTGAGTGATGAGGGATTGCAAAAAATATGTCTGAGTCGCAAACCTGAAAAACACCACCGCTCCACCCCCCACCTCCTTCTGGACTACTGCAGCCCCTTGGTTTGTGGATTAGCTAAAGTTTTAATACGCGTTATCTTTGAGGTATTAGTAATGCTTTAGGAACTGTGGACTGCACATCTTCCAGATAATCAGGTAGTAGTTGATCACTTTCTATAGATAGTAGATAAGGTCTCTCAATTGCTCATAAGGCTAAGTATCATACTATTCCTAAGCATATGTGTCCTTTTCAGACAGTTGTTGTAGTGATATCAGCATCGTTGTCTTGCACTACCTTACCTGAAACTACTGGTTAGCGTAAGGCCTTCTGGTTACTTAGGAGGCTAATATAATAAATCTCCTCTTAGTTTATTGTTACCTTGTTACAAGACTAACACGGACACTGTCTGCCTTCAAAGAAACAGACGATGGACTCTGTGGAGCGAGAGAGCAAGGTGGCACGGAGTTGATCTGTCGACCCCACACCCAGACCGCGATGCCTGACATTCTTCTCAACACCCCAGGCATATATCGCACATGCGCGGCCAATTGCAATCGGTCGCTGTTGAGCAACATGCCATTGAGCGATGGCTATCTACACGTTTCCTCGACGCCTCACTCAACGTCGGAGTCTGGTTCGACTCGGCGGTGAAGTTTATGTCTTGCTGGTTACGCATACAATTTTGGTATCCCACAGGCGTCGGAGCATGAGACGCAGTTTTCTACAACACGACGATTCCTTTAGGCACCAGGGAGGCTTCAAATCCATCGTCTGAATCCGGCCGGGATCCAGCTTCTCAACTTCAGCCATCGACATCGTCACGACCTGTACGACAACAGCATTTGCCAATGACAAGAGTGTACGTGCAAATTGGCCAGTCCTCTTCCATGTCCAATTAAGCTCCTCGTTCTTCTACACAAGACCATGACCCGACTTGATTCCTACCGCTACTCTCCCGTCCATCAACCTGAAGCACCGGTTCGCTCGCCTGGGGTTCGTTGCGAACTCGCTCTTGGGAGCCCGCCCGCTCAGCGCCTCATCGATCCATCGCTTCAAAGGCCGCAAAATAGCAAGGGCTCTCGCTCAAAGGTATCATTTTGGCTGCTTGCACAAGATTTTTCTCAATGATCGAGGCAAGCCTCAGACACGTGACTCAAGCATTCCGCCTCATGCCCTAACAACAAGCTACCGGAAGCCTGTCTTGGGTTACCGAGTTGCAACAGTACTATAAATCCCCTTTCTCATTGCAACAACATCAACACAATCACCTCCTCCCATTTGCTCTTTAGTTTATCAGATGTCTTTTGCATCTACCTCCCGCGTCAATTTTTTTTAACATGCTCTGTCGCTTTTATGTCTTTCCAATACTTTTATCATTCACTTCTACGTTTACGCGGGCCGCTTCCGATGAACAAGCGACAGTTCAGCAGCAGCAGAAATCGTCTTGGCCGGGTTGGAATGGCATACAGTATTGGTTTGCCTTGTAAGTTGCCTGTGCGATCTTTTGGCAGCTGTTTTTGACACCTTTCTGCAGCGGCGATTCCTACACGACAATCGGCTTCAACGTGACCAACACCCAGCCAAGTCTGAACAATCCGCTGGGCAATCCGGCCTTTCCGTACGTTCAATGCTGCCCTCACTTCCTTTGACGATATGTCTCTTGTTTGGAATTTTTGCATGCGCGACCTGATGCATGAATTGCCAATCCTCGGGCCCATGTGTCATATTGGCAAGCCAAACATGAAACGTATCAACCACACATGCGCTGCGTCAACCGGCAGGAAGCTTGGCTGCATTTAGCTGACTTGTGCAAACAGTGGTCTCACGTCTTCCAAGTAATCCATCAGTTCTCCTACGCGCCAATTTTTACAAATACGGGGCATGACGACAGGGCTGCAAAACTGACATCTGACTGCTGCAGCGGGCCGAACTACGTAGGCTACTTGACAACCAAGTACAACGCCTCGCTCATCCAAACAGTCGACCTCGCCTATTGGGGCGCCACGGTCGACGATTCGTTCATTGCCGCCTACTCGCCTATTGTGAAGAGTGTCAAGGAGCAGATCGCGACCGAGTTCTTCCCCTACTACACGACGCAGGCCAAAGGCTGGAATAGTCAAGACACGCTCTTCAGCGTCTTCATCGGCATCAACGACGTGGCAAACTCTTACCGCGTCAATAACACCAGCGCCTATCCCCTAATCTTCAGCGAATATGGTCAGCTGGTTGAACAGGTTTGTCGGCTTAGAACCGGCCCTCCTCCCCCCGTCTCATGCCATGTCACCAAACCAGCTCCTTCGCTAAAACGCCCGTTCAGCTTTACGGTGCCGGGGCCCGAAACTTCCTCTTTCTCAACGTGCCGCCGGTGCAATACTCGCCGACGACAAACTCCCTGGGCGGTTCGAGCGAGAGCCTCGAAGCTGATGCCATTGACGAGTGGAACAAAATGGTCGCGCAGCTCGCCGACGGGCTGCGATCCAACCATCCGGAAACCGCCGTTTTCAATTTTGACACGTACAGCCTCTTCAGCAAGGTGCGGAAGGACCCAAAGAAGTACAACCAGACGGCCGGGTATAAGAATACGACGGGGTTTTGTCCGTTGTATCAGCAGTAAGTTCACCCTGTACCATTCCTCGCTCTTCATTCCTCCGCCCCCCGTCATTCCAAACGCCTCAAAACTTACATGACAATTGTAGTGGCACGCCCGCCCTAGACACGCTTATCGCCTCTTGCGAATATCCCGTCAATGAGTACCTCTGGCTAAATGGCCTGCACGTGACATACCCAATGCACGACCTGCTTGCCGAGCAGCTCGCGATGACCTTTGCCGAAACCGAGCCTGGAGCTCAGCCGTGCGTAGCTTGTCCCCAGCCTCCCCTTGCTGACCCAACCCTTCCCCAACATTTCCTTGCCTTTCCTACCTTTCCTACCTTTCTCATACTTCTCTCCTACGTCCTGTTCATCCCTACATATTTTCTCCTTTTTCTTCTCACCCTTCTCCATCCATCCCCCTCTCTCCTAACTTTCTCCTATCTCCTTTGTCCAAACCTCCATTACTTGTGCGAGTGTCGCTCTAAACAAACCTGTTTCCTCAGGATCTCCACGAAGAATTCATCCACATCATCAGAAGATGGAACTGATGGAACTGACTCATCCCGAAACTCCAGTGCGCGTGGAGCCGCCGCACCGAACCTACTGCCGAGCGCGAATCGCCAAACATCATCGCTCATCGCCTTGACGGTTACGAGTTTGATTTTTACGCTGCTGTTGTGAGGATGGGGATGACAAATTTATTAGAGGAGAGGTGAGAGTGGGGGGAAGGAGATGGAACAGGCGAAAGGTTGAGCGAGCGGAGGCACAGCATGTACCAGGCTTTTTGGGTTGGGTTTTCTGGGACGGCGTTTACTTGTCACCTCATTCCATCAGTTCACCATTTCACCTTTTCAAAAATCACTTACACAAACATATCTCGTTTTCTACCACACTGCCTTCATCTTTCGACTCGCTCTCGTACCCTCCCACTTGAACCAGCGCTTTTTTCTCCACACCTCGTTCATTCCTTGACTGCCAAACTACCTTTCAAGTACCTGTGGCTATCCTTGTGACTGCCATCGCACTTTACCGCGTATCGCGCAGAAATGTAGAGTACAGAGTAGAAGGAGAAAGGAAAAGCTACTTAACCGTTGAGATAACTAGACCAGATGGGTTGGATGTACATTTAAGCTTTCGGGCATCTTTAAAGCTTGGGCGCATTAGTCGAAGTCTAGTCGAACTTTTCCAGGCGAGATGACCATGTAATCTGGTTGCAAAAGTCAAAAGACAACTCATTGCAACCCTTGTTTCCACTGTTGTCAGTGCCGAAAGAAGCTTTGTAACTCTCAGACTTAGTGACCGTCTAATGGTATAATGGCTATGAAGTACAAATGCGGTGCGAGGTTCTCAAGGCTTCTGGGTTTGGCCTGTGTGTGCGGCTGATCCGCGCTCAAAGTAGATCCACTGACCCTCTGCGGGCTTCTCCTCGAGTTCATCCCACCTGAACAATGTCAGTCTTCAAATCCAGGGGGTAGAGGCAGGAAGGGAAGGCAGACACTTGGTTCTCCGCCATCACGTCGACAAGCTCCAACTCGCCGGCGGCCACCTGAATCACCTCCTCGATGAGGCCGGCACCAATCTTGTTCTCAATCTCCGAAACCCTGATGCCCAGGTTAGCGGCGTTTGCGACTGATGCGTCTGAAAAACTCACTGCTCGTGGGTCAAGGAGGGCTCGGGCTCAAACTTGACTTGCTTCGCGTCCTTGGGAGGGTCCCACAGGCCTTCGAGACCAGAAGGCTCGGTAGGCTTCCAGTTGCGAAGCTCAGTCATGTAGTTGTCGTAGTCCTTTTCGAGTTCCGCGCGACTTGGAATTCAGCATCAGTGAATGTATACGGGTGGTAGCCCATGCTTCCTTACCGCTCACGCAGTTGTGTTAGCTCCGCATCCGACTCGAGAGTCCTGTATTCGTGTTAGTAATCGTTGGCAGACTCGACGATACTGCAGCTCACTGCGTAGAGAAGCCCTCCGTCTTCTTCAATTCCGTTCCCCTTCGGAATTCAGAGTGCGCAATGGCGGTAAGCTGCTCAATGATCTTCTGACCGCGTCTGGCCTCTGGGATTTCCTGGTTTTCTGGCAGCCTTTCGACGTCCAGGTCCTCCTCCATTATGCCGGCCGGCTCCATGTAGAGAAACCAACTTCCATCAGAGAGATATTTCACCTGGACGCCCAGGCGGTTCGCGGCCCGTTCGTTCTGCTCGACTTGTTCTCTCATGCGCTCGGCCCATTCTTTCAATTGGTAATTGGCAGTCGACTCGACGGCGCTGAGACGGTGGCGGGTCAGGGCTTCGACGCTTTGGCGATAAACGGAGGATTCGGGGAGCCTCTTGAGCTTGTCGAGCGTAGCGCTGTATAGATAGATGAGGGCCGAGCGTGGGGCGGGGTGAGTTCTGAGGCCGGTGAGGCCAGTCGGGGCGTTTGGCTGCAGGGCACGACCAGCCGATGAAACGGCAGCGAGGAGACGAGAGGCAGGCCTCATGATAGACGGAATTGGAGAGTTGGCCTGGACGGGAGGAGTTGATGTCGTCGAGTCTGGGGAAGCTGTGGTGGGTGTACTAATAGAGTTGCGGAGGACCTCATTGGCGCTCGCTCGGGCCGATCGCCGGCGCCATCCTCTCCCGCCGATGCGACTCAAACAACTGTCTCTCCTTTCGCATCAACACTTCTACTCTCGCGTTCCCTACGACTCGAGCCCCGATATTCCACGCACGCTCTGCCAGATTCGATGCGCAGCTTGGCCTGGACTTGATCTCTCTCCTTTCCGGGCCTCCGCCGCCCCGTCAGCATCATAACCGCTACCCGGCCCAACCGAGCTTCATCATGCGATTGCTAACCTCCCTCTTGCCGCTTGCCCTGCTTTCTACCGCCTACGCGTCACCAGGCAATAAATCACCTGAAAAGGTGCTCGAAGTTGAAGATGACAAGCCTGTAACTGTTTTCAACGGCAAGGAAGTCCCGCCGATGACCGAGTTGGAGGGCGGCCATGTGGACGACAGCATAGCCCAAGGAAATTGGTACTTGTTCCACCTGGCGGTCCCACCACCTTTACTGACTACCCAGGCTCGTCGAGTTCTTTTCTCCCTACTGCCATCACTGCAAAGCTCTGGCTCCCACATGGCAAACCCTCTACGAATTTTACTACACCAGCGACCCTCTGCCCGGCGCCCAATCGAAGGAAGGGGACTCGCTCAACACTTTCACGAGATATTACGACTTCCATTTTGCCAAACTTGACTGCGTGGCTTTCAGCGACGCGTGCTCCGCAAAAGACATCCATTCATTCCCGTCCATTATTCTGTTCAAGGATGGAAAGGAGGTCAAGAAACATGTGGGCGCCGACAAATTAAGCTACTTTAGCAACTGGATCGAGGAGGCTCTGGAAACAATCCGGCCTGGTTCCAGACCAAAGGAGGGTTTGAGGCTCCCCGAAGTTGGCGCCAAGGGCGTGGATAGCAAGGCGAAGCCTGAAAAGCCAGAAGCCAAGGACAAAGACCCTAAGGGAGGCGCTGCTGCTGCGAGCAAGCACAATGAATTGGCCACTAAGGTCAACTCCAAGCCCACCGCAACTGGAACCAAGGCCACGGCCACTCACAATCCGATTGGAACTTCGATTCCTCTCACGGCCGAGAGCTTCCAGAAGCTCGTCACGACAACACAAGACCCGTGGTTTGTCAAATTTTACGCTCCATGGTGTCACCACTGCCAGGCAATGGCACCTAACTGGGCTGAAATGGCAAGAGAGATGAAGGGGAAATTGAATGTCGGCGAGGTCAACTGTGATGTGGAAAAGAGACTTTGCAAGGACGCTCGCGTTAAAGGCTACCCTACGGCTCTGTACTTCCGTGGTGGCGAGCGCGTCGAGTATGACGGACTGCGTGGCGTAGGCGATCTTATCACGTACGCCAATAACGCGTACGAGGTTGGCAATGGAGTGCCCGATGTGAATGCGCAGACGTTTGAAGAGATGGAAAAGACCGAGGACGTTATCTTCCTCTACATCTACGACCATGCCACCACGACTGAAGACTTTGCTGCCCTGGAGCGCTTGACGCTAAGCTTGATCGGTCACGCGAGGTTGGTCAAGAGCAAGGACCCTAAGCTTGCGGAACGTTTCAGGATCTCAACATGGCCGCGTCTTCTGGTGAGCAGAGACGGAAAGCCCAGCTACTATAGCCATATCGCTCCACGTGATATGCGCGACTTCCGCCAGATCTTGGGCTGGATGAAGACTGTCTGGCTTCCAATCGTCCCCGAGCTGACCTCCACTAACGCGCGCGAGGTCATGGACGGCAAGCTTGTGGTTCTGGGTATCCTCAACCGAGAGCACGCCGACGAGTTTGAGATTGCTAAGCGGGAGATTAAGAATGCTGCTCTTGAGTGGATTGACAAGCAGACACAGCAGTTCAAGCTCGAACGCCAAGAGCTCCGCGATGCTAAGCAACTCAGAATTGAAGAGGCCGAAGACCGCAATGACCAGAGAGCGCTGAGGGCCGCCAAGAGTATCCGCATTAACATGGATGAGATTGAGCGTAAGGAAGTGGCTTTTGCGTGGGTCGACGGTGTATTTTGGGAGAGGTGGTTGCGGACAACATACGGCATCGACGTCAAGGACGGCGAAAAGGTGGTGATCAATGATGAAGACGTGAGGTCCCTGTCCTAAGCCTAATGCTTCTATACTAAACACCAGCAGAACCACCGTTACTGGGACCAAACCTCGACTGGAAACCCAATCGTCCCTTCCCGCACCTCGATTCTAGAAACCCTCTCCAAGGTCACCCGTGACCCGCCGGCTCTCCGGCCCAAGTCGACCATTGGCACCTTTTCCACCATTCTCTTCAACATCAAGCAATTTCTCACTGGCCATCCTTTCCTCTCCGTCGGTATCATCATTGGTGTTGTTGTGGCTGCCACGTGGCTTGGTCGGAGCCGGAACCGCAGAGCAATGCTCAACGGCCGGGCAGGATTCTTCCAGCTGCCGCTGACAAACGAAAAGGAGGGCATGATGGGAGGCGTGGACAGCAGTGGAAAGACAGATTAAGAAGGCGGGTTTGGGAAACACTGTTGGTGGCTGTGCCGCAACAATCTTTTGTTACTGATCTTTTTTCTCGCTTCGTGGATGGGGAATGATGGCGATGGCGTCAACGTGCTGCAAGAGCCGCGATGCAAGCGTCTGGGCGTTTGGTCTCCTTTTTTCACCTTCTTCTGATGCGCAAACGTGCTATTATTGTGATTGATGGGTACACCTGGCTGTGTGGAATCCTGTTTCGAGATATCAATGCAAGATGGGGGAGTATATGCAAGATTTGAAGAGAACAACCCCACAG
The DNA here is from genome assembly GCA_020351975.1 of Phyllosticta ampelicida. Lineage (NCBI taxonomy): Eukaryota > Fungi > Ascomycota > Dothideomycetes > Botryosphaeriales > Phyllostictaceae > Phyllosticta > Phyllosticta ampelicida. The sequence goes on from JAIFKG010001641.1 coordinate 15,307, forward strand.
CAGTCCGCCCTTTTCATTGCTTATTACTCGTCCTTGGTCTCAACCTTGGTAATGACGCAGAAAAACAACGGACCCCACCGTCCATCTCCCACGTCCGGCACCGCCAGCCGTCCATAATCCGTCTCCTCGGCCCACTCATCCAACGCCTTGTCCACGCGCTCCCACTTCTCTTTCTTGCCCTCACCACCACCGCCCCTTTGCCCCTTCCGACCCATTTCAATCCGAACATCCCATCCCCGCACCCACACGCTTCCCTTCCTCCTCTCCTTCTCCAAAGTCTCCCGTACCCGCTCAACCACGCCATCATTCTCGCCCCGCTCCACCGAGCACGTCGAATATAGCACCCTTCCCCCTTTCTTCGTAGCCCGTAGCGCCGTGACCAGCAGCCCCACCTGCGTCTTCTGCAGCGCACGACTGGTGCCCGCCCGCCAGCGCGCCAAGTCTTCGGCGACGCGCCCGGCGGCGGCGGCGCGTGTGTGTGCGTGGATGACGTGCCGCTCGCTGCTACACGGTGCGTCAAGGAGCACGCGGTCATAGCCGCCGCTGCCGTGGGGGAGGCATGAGAGGAAGCGCGTCGGGATGCTGGCGTCGAGCGTGAATGTTTGGATGGCTTTGCTTGTGAAGAGGGAGGCGGGGAGATAGCAGCGCAGGTTGGCGAGGAGGCGTTTGGCGCGTGCGGTGTCGGGTTCGTTGGTGTGGAGGCATCCGAGCCATGGCGATGATGTGGTTTGGCTGTCGTTTGAGGAGGAGGAGGAGGAGGAGTGGTGGTAGTCGGCGAAGATGAGCTGGGCCAGCGCGACACTCTTGCCGCCGGGCGCGGAGCAGAGGTCGAGCACCTTGTCGCGCGGCTGTGCGTCGAGCATGTGTGCGGCTAGGGCTGATGCGGCGTCCATGTTCCAGTGTGTCAAGAGTTGCTGCGGCGGTTGAGGAGGCGTGTGGATCCTTGTCGGCTTGGGTGTTGGAAAAGGCAAAGTCTTGCTTGCTGCTTCTGCTGCCTCTCTTTTTTTGCCATCGACTCTATCCCCTCCTATTCCCCTTTCTTCGCCCTCCTGCGTACCCGTGGATACACGCTCGTATAGCAGAATGCGCGGCCTCTTTCCCTCCTCTTCGCCATCACCCAGCGCCGGCAGGTCAACCGCTCTCAGCTCCTCCACTGGCACTTCCTTCAGCAAAGCCTTGTCCACCTCAGCGCGTGGTACAAACTGGTTCACGAGCGCCGCATACCGGGTCGGAAGGGCAAGCGCCGGGTAAAGCGAGTTGTGCCAGCGCTCTTGACCCCAGCCGTTGGCCGGCGCCGCGTAGTGCGCGTGGAATGCGGCGACAGTGGCATCAAGCTGCTTGCGCTCCGCTTTGGTGGGCATGTCTGTTCGTGTGCTTGGTTGGGTGATGCTGGCCTGCGGATTGGCCGATGACTTCGGGTTGGGCACGTGTGGGCCTTTGCTGTGAAGCAAACGCGACGATGTCGGTTGGACAGTCACTTGGACTTGATTTTTTCTTTCTTCCCTTGTCTCACCCTCTTCTTTTCTTTCTGCGCGGTACACCAAGCCAGAGAATGAGGAGTGAAAAAAAATCCCTTAATTCTGACCCAAGCTGCACAACTACCCAAATAGCTCAGCGGCAGACAAAACGTCTGAAATCTCAGCTCGCAAACCCGCTCTCTTTTTGTTTGTGAGGCTGCACTCTGCTCCGCTCGCTGTGCAGTCAGTTGCAACACGTTTCGTGCAGCAAAGGCGCTCGCCTTAAGAGGAGATCCGACGGAAGTCTGGTTTGGTGTTGAGCGGGCCCCACACATTTTGATTGGCGCTCGAGCCGAGCCTCGCGGCGACGCTGTACCCAAACGGGCAATCGCTTCGATGGTCCACCCTCAACGCGCATCACTAATTCCATGGCTCAGCCTCGTCTCTACCAAGCATTTCCGCCGTGTTATTGACGTACACCACATGGGAGTGAAGTAGGAACAATCTTGAGTGTGTCCGCGGATTGGCTGTCCGGGTGGGTCAAACAAGAAAAAAGACAAACTCGTGGATTGACTGGCTGTGAGTCTTATACGTTGCCAATCCCCTACAAGAGTAGGGCATTGGTCTTGGATGGCTTTAGTGTATTCCTCCATAGCATTTCAGAATCATCCTGTGTGTTGGGAGGTATCCTTTTGGCCATTGGCCGCTGTTATTAGGAAACTTTTCTGGGCGGGGGAGTGCAACAGCTGGACGGCTTCGGGGGCGAGTTTGACGGTCGGGATGGAACGATAGGAGGGGCGCGCGCGCGCGAGGTGGCTCTGGGCGGGTTGAAAGTGGTCCATCCCCGTCTTCGAGGTATGATGATGGCTTGATTCGAAGCGGCGTCGTTCGTTTAGTTTGTATTGTGCTTTTTGGAAACCCGGCATGAGCACTGATGGGTTGACGTTAATACTCGAGCAAGCAGGGTAGCGTGGGATAATTGGCGATGTGCTGCTGTTGACGTCGCCAAACCTCCGCGGGGCGCAGCAGGGCGGACCGGAACAGGTACCTACATGTAGGTAGCTTGGTCGAGTCCAACAATCCAGATACCTGGGTAGGGGTTAGGAAAACAGATGCCAAATTGACGCAATGAGACAGACCTGGAAGTCATGACAAAGCCTAGCACCAAATTAGTGTAGTCAAATGCAACTTTTGATTGCCGCATATGCTGTTCATTTGCCTCCGCTACAATACACATTCGTCCGGCGCTCCACGGTGTCAGGGGAAGAGTGGGAATGAAGGAAATCAATCGAGAGCCGAATGCCATTGGATGCTTTGCCCCTCGTAACACCGCCGCTGCTCCACCCCATCGGAGCCTCCACCACTAGTTTCCAGTCGTCTAAATAGGCCTGCTGCTTTTGTTGCAAGCATTCGATATGCAGGCGGGGTTCATCCAAAATAAGAGCCATCTTTTCATCGCCATAGCTCCGACTCGGACGCCCCAGAAAATCACTTTTGCTACCCACGTCATTAGACTTGAATGTCGATCACCAAGCTGGCGATGTGCATGATGAGTTGGAGAAGAGAGGCGGGCTTAGCCCTGCTGCCTCCTTCTCTTGCCGACCTGGGCCGAGAAACCAGTCTTGATGGCCGTAACACTGCGGCGGGAACCGCAAGAGTTGCAGGTGACGAAGTACAGACGGTTTTCGCCCTTGCTGAGCTCAGTATCGGGAGAGCGGCAGGTCTTACAGGTGACATACTCGACTGTAGTCAATTAGCTTTGTGCATCTGTGGTGGATAAGTATGAGAAGCCTACCGATGTAGCGCCTGAGGACGTTCTCAATCTGCTTCTGCTGGAAGCGACCCTTGATGACCAGACGCCTGCTACCGTCCACACTACCGCTGGTACCCAATTCGGCGAACAAGAACTGAGTGACGTGCTCGTCGGTACGCTTCATACGCTTGCAAATCTCGGCAATGTTCGCGAAGATGGTCTTCTTGTTGCCTTCACGCAAGCACTGGGGCGGGGGAATCTTGTAGCTCTTGCCGCCGCTCGAGGCCAGGTCGGGGTGATGCGAATGGAGCATGGTGAAGAAGCGCGAGAGGAGCAAGTTGTAACTGATGGGACTCTGGTTGTCGTGGGCCCAGATGCCGGTACCCTTTTCCATGTCGCCCTCCTGGACCTCCTCCTCGGGAGCAGCGTCGTCCTCCTTGTCCTCGCCGCCAGCGCCGGCCTCGGCCAACTTGGCCTCAAAGTCATCCGGGTCAACCTTCTTCTTCTTCTTCTTTTTCTTGAGTGCAGAGGGGTCGAACTCGCCATCGGCAGCGGGCGTCTCGACGTCGTCGCCGTCCTTGGGCTTGCTCGACTTCTTTTTCTTCTTCTTGGCAAGGTTGCTGAACATGTCGGTCACCTCGTCGATCGCCTTGTCGCTGCTGTCATGGCTGTGGCTTGCGGCAGTTTCCTTTTCGCCGCTGATAGAGCCATTCACTTCCTGGACCTTACCGTCCGCGTCAACAATCTGGGCGCCATCAGCGAATGCGACTGATTTGCGGGGTTTGCGCTCGGCGTCGGGAGTCGGAGGCTGCTTAAGGCAGGATTTGTCAGGTGGCGTCATGGAAGCCGAAGGTGAAAGGAGAGCAGCCATGTTGGCGAACGTGTTTTGGAGAACACAGCAAACGTGAATGTGAGCGTGAACCTACCTCGATGTCAGCCATGATGGCGAATCGCGACCTGTGCTGGTGCTGGAGTCTCGGCGTCTCGCGCAGTGCACTAGCTGGTGGCAGGTCGATGAGAAGTGTTGCGTGGCGCGGGAAAGTGGTTGTCGGTGGTGGGCTGCTGTGTGGAGCAATAGAATGGTCCGTCACCAAAGACCATCAGACAATGACTCCAAAACTCTTTTGACCAGTCGGCTAAACATCGGCTAAACATCGACGTGCCTCGGTCATCCGATGCCTACAGCTACCAACATGCCATCTCTCGGCTGGACTTCGACCACGACCATCGACAACTACAGGCGGCTCTGCATCTTGTCGAGATCCTACAGTCGAGCTGGAGCAAGGCCACCAAGCTCTGAGCCACTGCGTCAATTGCCGTCTCCCGTCTTGTCTGTCATCGTCAACACCAGGACCCCTCTTCCACCTCTCCGCAACCAACCCAACCATACAAGCACAATGTCTTCAATGATGGGATCCAGCTCCTTCGTGGTTCCTCCTTCGAATCCATCATCGACTTCTGCCGATGACGACGTCGATTCGCTCCCCTCATCCTCGAGCGACCTCTCCTCCGACTACGACGACGGTGACGCCGAGCGTGAATGGCGCGAGAGCTTGCAGCAGCTTGAGCTTCTGCTCACCATGATCGTAGTGCCTTACCTGGGCAAGTACTTTGGTCGCAAGTGCGCCTACTGGAGTAAGTGCCCAAGCTCATTGGCCGGTTAGAGGAGCAGTCTTGCGTCTCCCACTGCTTCCACGTCTGCTGCATCTATCCGGCTGGCTGCAGCTGTCCTTGACGATCATTCGAGGACATTGTAAACCGAGAGAAAACTAACCGTACACTTCTTTCCATCAGGCTGGGCCAAATTCATGGAGTGGAAATATCCCGACGTCGAAGTCCGCGTGTCGAGCCCCGCGACCTTCAAAGGCGCCGGCGCCGTTGCGGCTGCAGCGTCGCTCTGAGAACCGAATCCTTATTAAATCGAGTCAAGACAGACGAATTTCCCCTTTACGCGACCTTCAATGCTCGTATGCATAGACGCCCATGGATACCACGTACACGGATGGAGAGTGGGTTCCCTAAGCGACTGAGCGAGACCAGGGAACAGACCAAAACACCACTTTATAGACGTAAAAGCATGTGAGGATGCCTGTTGATGGCCGCCTGGGACCGGTAATTCCCTTTAATCCTGGCCACGTCCCCACTGGAGGCAGTGTGTGGGGAGGCAGGATTGCAAGTAAAAGTGCATGGACAGGTGCATTAGTCGGCATGGACGAGACTAGTTCACCACAATGAGGTAGCTATGGCATGAAAGCAGGGACTTGGAATAGAGAACGAAGTCGGCTGAGCAGGGAAAACCCGCCTTCGCAGCGAGCAGTGCCTCGCAAACGAAAAAAAAGATGAAGAATACATACATCGGGTAGCCACACAAATCTCAAGACTAGAGACCACACGACTCCACTCATCCACTTGAAGCCTGGTGGCCGAGGATGATTGGAACTTGCGGTCGCCAAAACGGTATGGCCCGCGAGCATTCAAGGATATTCGGTCCATTTGAACGCCTGCCTCCCAGGACCAACATAAATATCCATCGCCCCCACGTCTCAAAACTCTAGCCCAAAGCCAGTATTCCGGGTCCCCTATTATATCCTCATTACCCCAGCACACTCCCAATCTCGCAACCTCCCGTTACTCTAGCCAAGCAGCAACCAACTAACAACCAAAAGGCTTGCCCTCGGGGCGAGACTACTAAAGGCCGTGTGGGAGGGAGGAGAAGCGTCAGAGTTTCCTTTTCTATGCCGCATTGCCTTGCTCAATGGGGAAATTGTGGGGGATAAAGAGATATGTGTGTAGGGAGGGGGTAGGAAATGGATGGTCGAAGGAAAACATGAGGGAGGACGCGGGATTCGCAGGTGTTTATTCATTCATTTCTCGGTGGGCTGGGGGGTTGAATGTGGAGAAAAGAATCGGGAGAAGGAGGACGGCGGGGTGGTTAAGAGAGAAGGAGAAGAGACACACATATGGGGTGGCATCGCACGCCGGGTGGGTCGTATGTCAATTGCATTTGCGGAGGGCGTCGTTGACTGCCCCCTCGTAAGGTTGCTGCTGTCGAACCTTTTATATCTCTCACGGATATGAGGTTCAGAAATCTTGATCGTTACCTCTCGCACGGCGAGGGTAGTGACAACTGGTGCTGGGGAGGATTATGGAGTATTTGTTGATGGGTTCCACTTCTCGGCATATAGGGAAGCACGGACGACGTCTGGGAAAGTAGGGTTGGAGGGGAGTGAATACCGGCTGCCCATCTGGGCTGAAGGGCGGCACGCGAGAGATTTGACAGTGGATTTAACGCTGATAATCTCCTTGTGTTGTTCCCGGATCTGGCCGGATTGTTCATGTAGGGGTAGCTACGAGTTGTTGGTGGGTGGGGGTGCTGGTCTCTTCTGCAGTACGTTCATAAGAAGGAATTTGATCTCGCGGGCATGATGGTCGCTTGGATTTGACAAAGACAGATATTCCAATATAGCAGATGTTTCAGTTTCGATGATTGCGCATTGCTCATGTTTGACGGGGAATCCTTTGCCTACTGTTGGCTTGTGGGCCTTAGTAGGGCGGGGTATGATACATGCCATCTTAAGGGTGCGCTTTGTTTGCAGCACTCCAATAAGATGGCGGGAGGGCGAGTCACCGGTAATGCGAGGTCGTGAATATTGTTAGCGTCGAGTTATATAACGTCGGTTTTTGGAAGATGTTGGTGATAAGCACAGGGGAAGAGGAAGCAATTGAACAAGATACGCTCGTCACAAAGAGGTAGATAGAATCAGATACCTCCAGCGAGCAAAGAGTTTGGAAGACTAATAGATAGTGTCACGGCGAAACCTCAGAACGGGTGATGTGTTCTACTGACAATCTATTAGTAGGAGGAAAGGTCTCCCTAAGAGATGCAGCTAAGTTATAAACAAAACTCCGCTCAATAAAACACCGGGCGCCGAACAAAGGAGAAATAACGGCTAGTAGTGGTGGGGGCCGTGGGTTCCTGTAACATTATCCCGTTATTCATACGCCATTGCCCATCCAAAAAGCATCCGATTCGCTGCGTAATGTTGCTTTCTTCCTCTGACCTGGCTTCCTTGTATCCGTCGTTTCGTCGCTCTCCCTAGGGTTGCCGCCCGCCATGGCGACATTGGCGTACAACGGCCTGCCCAACGCGTGCGTGTAGGGAGGAGGAGGAGGGGAAAAAGAAGAAGAAGGAGGAGGAGGGAGAGGAGGAGGAGGAGGAGGAGGAGCGTGATTGACGGATATGCTACGGTAGCGGCGGCGGCAGCGGCTGCTACCTATCTTATCCAGCTTTACATGGCTGGACAAGATGAGCGTTGGCCTTGATTCTCTTCCCCATCTTCCGCTTTCTGAGTATAGACCCGCTAGGGCCATAGGTTGAAAGCGGTTGCGCCTACAGACCCAACCTAGGTGGCGGAAGCAACTCTGCTTATCTCATCTCATCGACCCTAGATCTCAACCACAGGAGACCGCCTCACTCGCCCTCTCTATGCTCCGTAACCAACTCAACAGCTTTGACCGGATGCAGCAACATTGCTCTCAAACACATGCGGCCCTCTCCCCACACTTCCTCGTGCTGTCCACCATCATTGTCAACCACGTAGCCTAGCCAGCGCCTCCATAGATTCGGTGCGAAGCCCGCATTGTAGTACCAGGTCTGGCCCTTGAAGTTGTGCTGTCGCTCGTCCGAGAAAACCGAGAGGCGGCTGCCGCCCGACGCGCCGTTGCGGCCGCCGTTCATGGTCGCAGCGAGGAAGTCGGTCGGCCAGCGGCGGTCGATGAAGACTGGATGCGGCGCGTACACCGCTTTGAGCCCGTGGTGCAGCGCCGTGGTGCCGGGCCACATTTCAGAGAACATGGTGCGTCGCCGGCGGGATGTGTCGCGGTGCATTTGCATCAGCAGGCGGCGTGAGAGGCGCGAGGCCGTGATGATTGCGGTGCGGCGCGGTGGCAGCTTCGAGGTTGTGTTGTAGCCCGTCACGTCGCCTGCAAGGATCCAGTTGGTGCGGTCCGGGTCGAACAGCGGGTTCAGCGTTATGAGGTCGGCTTCTTCGCCTACTCCCCACCTGAACTTGTCTTCAGTGTACGTCCAGGGTGGAAGAGGGTCGTTCTCCGAGTCTATCTCATCGTCCTCAGGATGCTCAGGACCCCAGATTGGTCGGTCTGCGCGAGGTGCTGAGTCGGCCTTGACATTGTCCGGGACGTTGGGATCGTTTTTGGCCATTTCGTTCCATAGGTTGGACTTCGAAGCAGTTCCGTGCTCGGTCTGTACGCGCACCATGTGTTTGAAGTCTTCCCAAGAGCCGTGCTCCGTCGGCACGTAAAAGCGCGCGTTACGCTCCCAAAGTCCTTTGCGGGGCTGCTCGCGCGCCCAGGAAGAGACTTTGTCAAAGAGATGGTACCAGTGGCCTGTGTAGCGTGCGTCCATCTCCCAGTGCCAGAAAAATTCGTACTCTGGGTGCATGTGCGCAAAGTGCTGCATGGGGAGGTAGGTACTGCGGTAAACACCGTACACAGGGAGGTCGCGGTAGTTGGACTCATCGAGGCCGCCGTAGATGAGGCTCATCTGGCGCTCAGTCCAGAGTGTTCCCATTCCGCGAAATTCTTCTGGAAGAGACTCGTCGAGCACACGCTGATACGTCTCGTCGTCTGACCAGATGGGAAGGTTGTCGTCTTTGACGTGAATCAGAAAGTGCACCTCGTACTCGCCGCCAGAGTTGAGGACGAGCTCAGTTACGAGGGCCCGCAGGTAAAACAAGTCCTCGTCGTCGTAGTGATAGTCGTGCCATGTGCGAATGATAACGACGGTCCGTGGCAGCGTCTTCTTTGCCTGCTTCAACCCTTCTCCACCGCCAGTGTTGACGACCTTGAAAGACTTGGCCTCGCCAGAGTCAGTGTCGGGCTTCTTGGCCACCTTTTCCTCCGTTCCCTGGTCCAAGCCTACGGGCTTGAAGGGCTTCGCAGTGGCTCCCTTCTCTTCCGTAGCGTCCGCTTTGGCAGCTACTGCATCTCTTGCTTTGAGCTTGGGTGCCTCTGGCTCCTCCTCCTCTTTCTTTTTCTCCTCTTGCAAACCATGAAAATAAAAGTGGTTCTTTGATTGCTCGATCTCCTTGAAACTGGAATTGAATCTGTGCTTGTTGCTCTCAATGCAGCGCTGTTGCACCTGGACCCACCTGATCTTTCTGAAGTCGACCTGTTCGTCGTCCTGCCACACCTGGTTGGCGCCCTCGCGATCGCCTTCAAGACCTGCGCCGCTGCCTCCGTGTTTCTTGCTGTAGCCCCAGCCGTAGGGACCCAGACGCCCGAATCGCTCGAAGCACATGTCGTCGCGCAGACCAAATATTTCATAAGAGCCCATGACGTTTTCCGGGGAGCCCTTTACTACGCCTGGGTAGACGCGCACCTTTGGTACGCGCTGCTTCGTCTCTTCGTCCAGGTAGCAAGTCTTGACCTCGGCGCCGTACTCCTTGATGTATTCCGCCGAGCTGTAGGCCGGGTATGGCGAAAAGACCTGCATCGGCGGTAGTCCATGGTCCCTGTCCCGCTCATCCTCATAGCTCCATCCCTCACCCCCGGTTTCTGAGCGCTTGCCGACTTCCTTTCCCTCGATATTCAGCAACTCGCTCGCATTGAAAGCAGCGCCAGGATATTCCGGCTTGTTGTCCGATGCGTTGACCAGGGTGCGAATGCCGCCGTGGTAGCGCTTGAGAAAGGGAAAGGCCTCCCACGGGGGCGGGGGATCTGGCTCTTTGGCGAGGCCCGTTTCGACGGCAATGTGAGAGCGCCGCCCCATGGCCGACAGCCATACTATAAAGAAGACGACGAAGCTGCCGAGGGCTAGGGCGAACCAGCGTGAGAAGCGACGGCGCGCGATTCGAGAATTCGAGTAGAAGGGTGTCGAGGCGGTTTGTGCGGCGGCGGCAGACATGCTCTGCTTGCGCTGAATGGAGCTGGCGCGGTGACGGTAGCCGGAAGGGCCGGCTTGTTGCATCATGGGTTGCATAACACCAGAGCCTCGCGAGGAGTAGTTCGAGGGCGAGCTGTGGACCGACGAATCGTAGTGTTCCGAGTCGTCCTTTTCAAGACTGTAGGCCTCATCGGGATCGTCAAGGTAGCTATTGCCGCCGGGCAAAGGGTCGTAGGGTCGCAGAGTGCGCTTGGCGTTGCGGAACAGATTGGAGGCGGACATTACGTCGGTCGTGACATGAGAAGGTCGGTTAGCAGGCCGTGTCTAGTCGCGGCGTTCGTGGTAGACGGGAGACGGGAAGGAGTCGGAGGAGGGTGGTGTCGAAAATCGGGCTCTAAGGCGGAGGTGGAGGGTTTCAGGTGTGGAGAAGAGCACAGAGTAACAGCATAGGCTGTGGTTTTGCAGAGGGCCTTGTAGGTGAGGAACATGTGATGTTTTTGTTTTCTTCGCCAAAGGTAGCCTACCTGCAGGCGGCGACTCTGCGCGACGGGACGGCGACAGCGAATCCAACCGCACCGCCGTCTGTGCACATGCATGATGGTGTTTCCAAGGAAACTGTCTAATCCACCAAGGTATAGCCTCGCTGACTAAGTCGGCAATTCTTCAACTCCTTCGGTAGGGAAACCCTTCTGCCCTCCCTCATCTGGATTTCTTCCTTCTGCTGTCTCGCGACTTCGTCACTGGCTAGGGGCGTCGACGCGCATCAGCGTCTCATGCATGCCTCCAACATAAATAGCTTTGGCCAGTTGCTTGTCTAAAACCGGGGCATCCAATACAGTCGTGCCCAATCACCACCACCCACCCCAGCGCTTGCTCCCACAGCACGCGACGCCCCCTAACATGGAGCTCCTCACTTCTTCGCTTTCTTGGACTTCGAGCTGGCACTGGCACTGGCACTGGCACTGGCAGTAGCGCTGCCGCTCTCCTGCTGCTCGTCGCCGTCCGCGCTCCGCTTTGATGCGCTCAGTCGCGAGCTCTTGCGCGTGCCCTGACGCGGCTCCTTTGCCGGCTTCTTCGCGCGCTCCTCGCCCTTTTTGGGTCGGCCACCCTTGCTCTTCTTGACATTGCTATCAGGCTCGTCCTTCTTGCCGACTGCCTTTTTGCTAGTGTTGGCCTTGGGCTTCTCGGCGGCGGCGGCGGCTGTGGCGGCGGCGGCGTCGTTGTCGTCGTCGTCGTCGTCGTCGTCGGCTTCGTCGTCCTTTTCCTCGCTATCGGCGTCGGCTGGCTGCTGCACCTCCTCTTCGTCCTCCTTGCCCTTTTCTTCCTTTTCTACCTCCTTTTGCGTCTTGCGTCCACTCTTCTTCTCGGGTGTACCTTTCTTGGGCTCGTTCTTAGATCCGACTTCGTTTTCGTATCCGCCGCCGCGATTCTCGTACTCTTTGGATAGCTTGGATGCCTGCATGTGCGCGTCAATGTTTGGTCGACTTTGATGCGTTTGAACCTGCGCAATCGCATGCTTTGATGTCGCTCACCTTCCAGGCAGACCACTGGCCCTTGCCGCCGCCGTCCTTGTTGGTTTCGTTCTGAACATCTATTTTGCTCATCAGCCGTTATCCCAAGCAATCTGCGACGCGTCATATGGGAAGCATGGCGAAAAACCTTTCTTGACCTCTTCTCTCAGCTTCGGGTCCGTGGGCTTTCCTTTTGACGAGGGCATCTTGTAGATGGAGTGAACCAGCTAACGGATAGGCCGAACGCGAAGATTCGAGATCGTCAGGTAAAGAAGATGTGCGAAGCGCACGCCGAAGGGAAACTGGCGGAGCGCGGATCGATCTGACAATCGTGCGATAATATAGTTTCTCGTAGCAGATGTCGTCGACTTTGGCCTGCGGCCCAAAAGATGTTTCGGCGTTGAAGAGTAAGGTTTCACACCGCAGAAAAGAAGCACGACGGTAAGGTACCTAGGTAGGTAGGTTCCCAGTTTCCAGCCGCCCGGTGCGAATCGTTCTGTACTGCGCGCAGCTAAGCCGGTCCCTCTCGACCCACTGTTCTGTCTCGCAACCAAGCAAGGGCGGGCGAGCACGCGGTCTGGATTGGCTCCCTCACGTTAGGGTAGGCGCGACGAACAACGACGCTTGTTCGCTTTTTGATGTGCTGGAGACTGGAATGGCGCGCTCTACCAGGCGCTGGAATGGCAAGTGCGGCGTTTTGGTCGCCCTCGAGATATTTTCTCCGTCGGCCTGTTTTTGGCGCGCTGTCTGGCGGCGATGGTAAGGAAGAAAAGTGCTCTTGCTTCGTTCGTGTGGTTGTTGTCTTGTCTTGATTTTGGTGTTGGATTTATCTGGTATTTTGTGTAAGCTGACGCAATCATCCAGAGAATGTTTGATCGTCGTCCACACGCGCTTGAATGTCCAATAATCACGTCCATCTGTCCCCAGCTGAGTCAGTCACCTTTCTCTTTGCTTTTTGCCCGCCCATTGATATCGGTACTGAGTGGCACCGGGGACCTTGTGATGTCTTGCCATCAACATAGTCATGAGGGAGAGCAAGAACCTTGATGTTCTTGAAGTCTTCATGTCATGCAAGTCTGCTGGCACGCATCAAAGGCAACAGTGCTCGTGCTTCTCGCTTTCTCTTTTCTATAAAAGACAGTGCCCTCTCTCAATTCTTATAGACTAGCATTGACACCTCAATCGACCATGCACCTATGATGAATGTGGTCTCTACTTGTGCGGGTGGTGTGCCGCCTTGTGCATTTGCGATTTATTTCTTTTGTCTCTTTGTCCAAGTTCTGGCCGAGAATTCAAGCGCGGAGCATCAACATCACTTTTCCACAATGAAATCACAATGCCAGCTTTACGCTCATTCACTCGCTTCTGAGGCACCAGATGGATCGTCAGGTCAGCAGCTGCTTGGTCACGTAAAGGCCTGGGGAAAGTAGTTAAGAGGCCCGGGCGGCCGTGGTGTTTTGCTCAAGTCACAAGGTAACCTGGTTCTGAGAAAAACACAACTTACAACAAGATTTACTGCGTTCAGCCTCCATTTTGTTTCCACTCGCTGGTCCTGGATGGGGCGTCGCTTGCACACTGGTTCTCCTCGTACCTTGGTACCTTGAGCGAGCTATCAGGAGTCGCTCTGAGGCATGGTGGCTGTGCATCAGCGTTGTGTGGTTACAACGGCACGCCGCGATAGGCTAAGATGAGGCTCCAGAAATACAGGGCAAAGAGGGCTCCAAATCCAATACTATCGATGTGAACGTGGCGAGACCGCAAACACCACAGGGTTTGATCCAGCTCGCTCTTGAAGGATGAGGCCCTCGGCGATCATGAAGTGAGGAGAGAGGAATCCTGCTGCTACTTTATGCACCCACCAAAATCCCCAAAGCCAAATCTGGACGCTGTTCTCGCGACTAACCCCCGCCTGAGCTTCTGACGTGAGTTTCCGAAAAAACTCAGTTGTGGTCATGAGTGCACGACGACACGTGCGGTCTGAGCGACCGCGAAAAGTATTTAAAACAGAGTCCTTCTTGCGCTGTATCCAACCGTCAAACTGTTCCGTTCTGGCAAAATCACCAGTTCCTATGGCCTTTCACTGGAAGTGCCTAGGGAAGTGGAGCTATCTACTTGCCTGGACACCCTGGGGAAGAGGCGACTCTGGATCCCTTACCATAAACTATCTCGACTTCTGTGGAGCTGGGGGAGTCTCGCAGGCTTATGACCTTACCCTTCCACTTCCCATTTTCTTCCGGAGGAAGGCAGCAAGAATCACTGCTGAATGGCATGGCCTGATGATGTTGTGCGTCATCATCAGCCACTACGAAGTTCTGTTGTTAGGTTGGCGGCAGTGAGCTAATTTCGAGCTCCAAACTCCAAAGACCGAGGATAGCGAGAAACGGCTCCTCGTCCGCCCTCATCGCCACAGGAAAGAATCAAGGACTGTGAACTGATCTTTTGCCACGTAGGTTGCGGGATTTCGCGCTCCCACATTCACTGACGGGTAGATCACTATCTGAGTAGCATGCTCTTACCAGGAGACGGCCTATACATCTGGAAGAAGGCACCAGAATCCAACGCAGAGCTCTGGTGACGGGCCGCTCCAACAGAGAAAACCAGGCTCTGACAGCGGAATACGAGGACCGTACAAAAGTCCCATTCCCCAGAAAACACTAAGGGCTAAAAACTCGAGAGGCAGTCTGAAGTAGCCCGCCTCCCCTGGGGTAACCTTTCTTTACTCGACCACTTACCCACGGAAAATCTCTTTGCAGGAGAACCTTTCTCATGTTGCTGATCTTTGCTCTTGTTTGTGCCCGCTTGCGCCCGCTTTCGACGAGCCTTATAGATCCCCCAAGACAAAGACTCGTCGACAAACAAACGACTACCAGCGCCATTAGACAAAATCAGCTAATCCAGTTTCATCGTTTCCGTCCTTCTATACAACCGGAGTCCTGGATATGGGAGGGTAAATGGCACAAACGCCGCTCACCAATTTTCAAGCAGCTCGGAGGGACCTGGCAGCCGAACGTGCCTCTTCGAATGACGGCAAAATGTGCCAATTCTTGGTGACAGGGCTGAAAGCGAGGCGCTTGTTGATGAGACTTGCCGAGCAAGGGGAGGCACAACATCACCATGTTTGGTGCTTGGATGCTTCGCAGAGAACCGCTGACCATGGGATTGGAGACAGCCAACAGCCTCGTAGGATGTCAACCGCCACGGCAACGTTTCTGCTGACCAAATGCATCCACAAGTATCCCGCCATTTTCAGCTCGAAATCAAGTTACCTGCGGACTCTGCATGTCGAGCGGGATCGAGCCGGCTGGGCAACGCGCATCAAACGTGAGGTAAAGACGAAGCTGCTGCGCGGAATGACCCCAGATATTTGCTTTGTTCAGGCTTTTGTACGCGCTCATAGATTTTGAGGCATTTCTTTCCTCACGGGTACATGCTCGATAATTACTGTGACAAGGAAGGGCACGGTCCAATGTTGGTGAGCTCCAAGTTGCAGGGCCGCTGATGGTTTACGCAAGGGAAGCGCTCCCGTCCCGACGAGCAAGATCTCCCCATGTTTCCGAAATCCTGCTTGCATCAAAGGCGACACCCCAACGGAGCAAGTAGCATGTTGATGGCCTGCCTCTTTGTGGGCTCTCCTTTCTGTTCAACTCTACACACACGCATCGCACATCGTGCTGTCTTGGTCCTTTGCACAAGCCCCACCGGCTACCAGGATCTGCGTTGTGCATGTCGCGATTGCCATTGGCAAAGCAATCCGTATCGTTTGCGAAGAGCGACACGAAGCATCACCTTGCGGTCAGCGTGACCATCGCCACCGTCAACCACTGCAGAGAAAGGGGATGACAAGTAGATATAAGCAGTAGGCCAGACACCTCGATCCAGCCAGCCAGGCAACCGTCCATGCTCTCCAATCCGCATTCACGCTCAACTTGCGCCATATACGTAGTTTTGATTTACGTGAACTGCATTACTCTACACCAGTTTGCACTACCGACAACCCCATGAGATAAACAGAAGCACCAAGATCTATCGTATAGGAAAAAAGCAGGAAGAAGAAGATCGAAGAAGAAACAAAGGAGTGTCATCGAAGGTGAGACGAAACGTGTGACAGGATGGACGAGCAAGCTTTGGTATCTTTCCAGTACAAATGACGTACACGACTATTGTCCAAGACGAGTTAATGGAGATGAAGATGGATGCAAAGACAAATGTCGGGTGGAACGCAAGGATGATGGCAAACGGGAGGAGGAGAGAGGGGGATCGGAGATGTGAGAGAACGAGAAATAAAATCAAACATGGCATGCCGGTAGTGATAGTGGTGAGGGTGACAGCAGAGAGCATCCAGGGGATTCTCCGAAAACGAAAATCCAATACAAGAAGAAACATTTCCAACTCCATCCTTCCTTCCCATTAACCAAGCCCCTTGACCTCTACTCCCGCCCCGTCCATTTTCATGACGCCCGAGCCGAATCTGTCAAACTGTGAGACTCACCCCCCTTTTCATCCCTTACATTCCTGCTTAATGACCGCCAGCAGTCGACGCGACTGTACCCGCAGACGCGCTGCTGCCCTTACGCCAAAATCTGCCGCGGCCCCATTTGCTGCGCTCCTTGACAGGGCTACCAACGCTGCTATCCTTGCCCTCGTGATCCACATCCTTGACCTCACCGCCCATTTCGTTTGAGCCAACGGGGCCGACCTCGATAAGCGCACCATCGCGGCCCATCTTGACAAAGGGCATGGCTTTAGCGTCGGCGGCGTCGTTCTTGCCCTTGGGAGGCGGGCCGGAGAAGCGGAGGAAGTCTGCCATTTCCGCCAGGACGCCGCGGTCGTCGTGGACAAGGCGCGCGTCGCGCGGTGGGTGCTGGCTACGCTTTGTAGCCGTGGTAGCTGAGGTGGGTGGGCGGTGGAGCGGAGAGCCTGTGACGGTGCCGTTGGAGTTGTAACGCGAGTGTTGATTGAGTGTGGAGAAGGACGGGCCGCCGGTAGTATTGTGGGAGTAAGAAGACGATGGCGGCGGATTGGGCGGAGACATGGCGAGAGGGTTTTGATAGTGACGCTGATTACGGACGCCGTTGGCCGAGGCGGGCGTGGCCGCGTTGCCCGAGCGAATTGCGCTCAGTGTGTCATTGCTGAGCATGAAAGGCTCGGTTTTGTGCTTGTCCGTCAGGTGCGATGGTGGGGGCTCGCTGGCAAGGAAGTCGGCCAGCGATTGCTCCTCTTCTCGTGGACGGCCGGCGGGTTTCTTGGGGGCGTCGCCACCTGGCAGTGCAGTGAGGTCCTCCTCTGCAAATTCTTCGTCGTCATCGTCGGGAATCGCATATGGGTCGAGCCTTTTCTTAGGCCGTTTGCGTTTCATCCCCTCAGGTTCCGGCTCAGAACACCCACCAGTCGAAGACTTTGGCTCACCAGAAAAGGCGGGTTTAGCTGTGGGAATTCGAGAAAGTAGGCCGCTGCGCGAGTCGGTTGTCTGGTGGGAGTCTGAGAGCGACGGCACTGTGCTGGAATACATTTCCAATTGTTCCGAGTCCATGGTATCACGGAAAGGTGCTACTACGCGTGGGATACGGTGTTCTCCTGGAGGTGCTGGTGGTCCCTGGCGGATGAGGTCAATAAGGTCATTGTCAATGTGACTTGGTCCTGCAGCGTTACGGGGCTCCAGGTTGGACTTTTTGTGGGCGCTCCGCGAAGGCGGCATGCTGTCTTTGCTTCGCCTCCGAGTAAATGGCGAAGCTGGTCCGGAACCGTTTGCAGGGCTCTTGCTCGACTTGGAAAGGACGTTGCCGGTGGTCGAGGTCAGCGTCTGAGTCGTGGTGACAGACACGGAACGGTTCGGGAGCATTGTGTCGATAGGTTTCATGCGGGGCCCGCTTGGAGTTGTTGACAGGAGAAAGTCGCGCAAATCAAAGGTCGGATCCGTCTGCACTCGCGGCTCCCTCGGCATCTGCTTTAGGCGTGAGAAAACTTTGGCGCCTTCATTGACAGGTTCTGGACGGCGGGATTTGGCTTCCTTGGCGGTGTCATCGGATGCACGACGGCCCGGTAGACTCACACTTCCTTTCTTGGGGGATGCGACTGACGAGCTGGAACGGCTAGGTAACCACGGCGGCTTTTGATCGATGATGCGAGGAAAGACGGTAACCTTCGCAGGCGCGTTTGCAGTTCCAGGCTGCTTCTGGGCCTCGAACTCTGCTTGTTCTGCGGCAGGTTTTACAGTCACTTCACGCATGCGTTCTGGGGTCAGCGTGTAGTACACAGTATCGGCTTGTGCAATCTGGGCGTCGAATTCCCGCGTGCGATCGTCGTCCGACACGCGCGTCGGCTTGACGCGCTGCCGACCAAAGACAACGCTCGACTCGGAACCTCGCGACTGGTGGTGGCCTTGGGTGGATGGTGCGGTCGACGAAGAAATCGACGAGACTCGTTGCAGGCCTGCGCGCTCAACGCCCTGATCCGAGCCTGAAGGAACCCGGTTGCGGCTTCTCGAGCTCTCTTGGGATTTGCGTGATTGAAGGCTTTCGCGGGTGTGAGAAGACGTACCAGACAGCGACGATGGCTTTGTACCAGTCTGAATCCCGGGCGTGGAGCTCGTCGCGGGCCGCGTGCTGAAAGGCTGTGTTCCACTGCCTTCGCGCGTACATTCTCCAGATTGCTTGAAAGAGTTAGATGCGGACTGCGACACCCTGTCCTCATCGACCTTTGTCGTGACTTGGCCTTCCGACACATTGCCCATGGGCAAGCTTGCAACATGCTGTTTTTCCCCGCTCAAGTGTTCCCTTGTACTCGACCCTCCCATTTCGCCGCTTGGAGGAAGTGGTGATGAAGGAGCAGCCAAAGCCAAATCCGAGGTTTTGGCCAGCCCAATGGTCTGGCTATCCGCTGATCCATTGCGTAGGTGCGGCTTGTTCTGTTCCGGCGCATCGAAGAAGACGGGCATTTCTGGACCACTCTCCGTGTAGCATTTCGAACCATTCGTCTCCGACTCAGTTCCCGACTCGCCAGACCTTTCTTTGCCGTCGGATAGGTTTGACCGACTGCTTCGGGACGAAAGAACCTTCGTAGATCCTGTCCGATCACGTTAGCCAGGAAGCAATCTTGAGAATGATTACTTGCCATTGGATTCCATGGCGATGGAGCTGCCCTCTGGACCCTTGATGGGCGAGTGGTCACGAGACAGATTTTTTGGAGTGCCTACGGGGGGCGAGGGGAATGAGGCCTGCAAGGTGCTATAGGTCGAAATGTGCAACGGAGCTGGCTTCGCGTTGCGGCGACGCGTGCGTTCCTTTTCTTTCTCCTCGTTGGACACTTGGTTCCTATCAGAAGCCAATTGGTCCTGGGAGTCTGACGCTGACTCGGTTGGGGTTACGAAGGAACTGGGTGAGCCATCATCAGTCTGTGGCACCGGCTGCTTCTGTGGCGCCTTTGCGAGAGCTTCTTTTTCAATGGCTCTCAACTGCAATGACGGCATGGAGCTGCAACGGGATCGTAGCATGGATGCCGACTGACCGCGGCCAGGGGTGAATAGCCAGCTCGTTGGGCGCGTTAAACCCGCACTACGCTTTTGGCTTTCCCTGTCGGAATCCTCCAAAATTCTCTTGGCGCCCGACTCGGGCATGTCAGCCTCCCTGGGGGTTTTGTCACCGTTGATCTCCTCGCTTTGAGCGCCGGCAGTAGAGTCAGGCTGAAGCACCTCCGTCTCTTCAGCTAATGCAGTCGCGCCTGGCGCGTCTTGCGCGTTGCCCGTACTATATCGCCGGTATCTATGAAAGCTTTGAAGCAAAGATGAATGCGACGAGCTCCTACGGGAGCCTGGGCTAGCAAGGGGGTGACTGTGCGAGCGAAGGGCCTTTTTCCAGGTCCTCCACATGCGGCCCAACGCCGAGTTGAGAGCAACCTTTTCCATGTCGTGATCGTAAATAATGACCCTCTCCAGCTCAGCTTCGTCCGCGGCGTGCACTGCATGAGCATTTGAACGTTTCCTCTTGCTGCGAATCCGTGTAAACGCCGCTTGACCAGCAACGACGAGCGTTTGCTCGGCAATGTACTCGACAACGGAAGTGAGAAAAATTGCAGCGGCCCAGGACACGAGATCCCGCTCGTGAGGCGACACTCCATCACGATTGTTGTCCGAGTCTTGGTCCTCGGCGAGAAAGCGCTCCTCATCTTCATCTTCCAGCTCGCCTAGCCTCGTATATACCATGATGCGCAACCGCGTGCGTGTGAAGACAGCGTCCAAGGCAAATTCAGCGCATTTTTGCCCCTCTGGAAACTCTTCATCCTCATCTCCTGCCAGCAACCCAGACAGTTCATCATCAGCCATGGACATGGCTTCACGGGCCAGCCGGGACTTCAAGACGTCCAAGATAGCCGGTCTTATCGCGGTGAGACTGGGCGACTTCGCCGTACTTAGGACCGAATAGATCAATGCATCGAGAAAGGAATTGAGCAGCGACAGAGCCTCCTCGGACACGCGCGCGGACTCGGTGGGCACGGCATCGGCGGTGGGACTCAACCCGTCTATGATCTTGGCATTCTGATGGTCGGTCACAATCTGCGACGCAGCGGCGACGGCGACGTATGCAGGCGGCGGCTCGCACGGAGCGGGGACGAGCAAGGAGACAGTCGACGAGGAAGACAGGATTGATTGGTGGTCGCTGCTGACGCTGCCCGGTTGGCTGGAGCGCAGGGAGGCGCGCTCGCTGTCAAATTGACGGTCCCGAGTCGGCTGTCGGTGCATGGCGTTTGGAGGAATGCGATGCGAGTCTCAAGAAGCTTGGTCGAAAGTCAGCCCGGCTGTAGGGCTCAGACAAGTCTGCAACGGCTGGCGACTCACCAATGGCAGGCAGGAGAAGTATCGAAAATCGCGACGCTGCCCAGGCAAAGGTGCCCGAATTCACAGCAGCGGTGGTCAATCGGAGGAAAAGGGCGACGACGAGAGCGATGCTGTAAAATGAGTGACGACGTTGATTCTATACAAACGAGTCGAGCTTCGACGACATGGCTCATAAGCGACAGCAACGACGGACGTCTTGATCTGGCGATGGCCAAAGGAACAGAAAGTATGGGCCTCGGGCGACGATCGAATAATAGCTATCAGATAGCTACTGCTAGAAAGCGTACTCGGGGAGCGGCGAGCAATTTGAGGCGAGGGGCAGCACAAGGGTCTTTGCGGAGTGGTGCTATCCCCGTGTCGATCAGGTGCAATGGCAGATTAAGTCGGCGAGGATTGCGGATGCGCGTGGGGGCGAGCACGGGCGGACTTTTGCAGACAAAGGAGAGGAGAGAGAGAGGGGGGGATTGGGAGGGGAGGGAGGGAGAGAGCGAGAGCGAGAGAGAGAGAGAGAGAGAGAGAGAGAGAGAGAGAGAGATAGGAATAGAGAGAAAGAGAGAGAGAGAGAGTGTGTGTGTGCGTCGGCGGTCAGAGGGTGAAGGCGGTTTGTGTTGCAAAGAGGTTGGTGGATGGTGTTGCGTGGTGGTAGTAGCGGTAGCGATCGCGGTAGCCGTCTTGTGTTGCGGTGCAACGTGAAGCGTACCGTACCGTACCGTACCTAGGGTAGTCAGTACAGCGGGTGCGCGTGGCCGAAAGCCGTGGCTCTCCGTTAAATGAACCCGCGACGATGGCGGTATGGGTGCTCCCTACACGCATCTCTGCCTGCAGACACCAAGGTCCCTCCCTACCAGGACCTGCGAGACCTGGCTTGTGGCCTGGCGAATGGGAAACATGTTGTCGTGCTGAGCCTCATAAGTGCCGGAGAACAGATCATAAATCACCCCCTTCCGAGCCCCCTTCTTAGCTAGCCTGCCCACGCGGCTCACACGGCTCCCTCTGCGTCGTCTACGCCGGGTTTATTGCACATGGCCAATACCCAACACTCGGCCGACCCTTACCCCTGTCGGCTTGCCGTCGTTTTGGCAGCTGATGGCCGCAAGCGCTGACCATGAAGAAAAGCTAGTCATGGATGGACACCTCCAACCTTGTTGCGCGATGATCGTCAGCTCGGTTCGACAATGGATTCGGGCATGGCAAGAGACTCAGTCGTGGCTGGGTCGGGCTGTGTTTCGTCAGACGTCAGACGCAGAAAAGGCAGAGAAGTCGATCGAAAATGCTAAACTGCTGCATCGCGGGCTGCTCACGCCCTTTGACGTCTAGATATGCAACCATGCTGCATTTTTTCTGCGTTCCTGATCAGCCTTGTCCACAGGTATAGGAGTAGGCACTGTAGCAGCACGACAGCCCGACAGGCCCGGCATTGTCCATCGGTTTCGACCCTTCCGAGTGCTTCAGCTCGGGTCTTCCAGCCTGTATGGCCACCCTAACCTCCAGATTGGATTGGATTGTTTTAGCCTGCCTGCAGAGAGCACGGCTGAACTTGTCGCGACGCTGCATGCAACTTTTGCGCATGTGGCTCCCGCTCCACCCTCAGCCTTTCCCGCTTACCCGCTCCACCGTGAACGACATGACGCGACTCAAACACCTCGACCGCCGGTGATCCCGAGTCCTCTTGACGACACGATGATCATCTCATACAACAGTTGCGCTTTTCGCCGTCGCCGCTGCATCTCATGCTGGGCGTCTGCCAAGTACTGCCAAGTACCCATGGGCTGATAGGAAATGCCCTCACTCAACTGCGGTACCGTGCTGATAGCCCAGCAGCGATAGACCTCGCCGTCACTTCAGTCCACGGCCATCCAATCCATCACAATCCATCGCCAACTACTGATCCACCGTCTTCCCACCATCTTGACTCGCCCCATCATGTCTCATTTCAACACCCAAAGTTTCCTCGCGACGCCAGCCTATCGATCGAGTATGCCCGCCACGCGCCCGCCGTTCAGCAACCACCATCGCAAAACGTGCTTAGTACATTCAACGTGCGCTCGCCTGCCAATATAGCTACCCCAACCACGGTAGCGCTATCGCTCGACGGCTCGTTTCGCCGTACTGCAATTTCGGCAGCCATCCCGGCAGCGCTGACTACCGAGCTTGTTTGCACCGCGGTACTCCGTCGTAGTAGACCAACGTGAATACGCTTTCCGGGATCGGTGGGGTAGAGTTTGCATCGCATGATGTTTGAGAGTACGGGCATTCTGCCGCCAAACACAAGAACCCAACTATGCTTTCTTTTTGCCATCGAGCGAGTATTGCGACATAATCTGGGTTTCATATTTTGCTTTTTGCCGTGGTCGGGAAAATCGCATGGCCTTTGTTCCTTTTTCCTCGGGTGTGCGCGTTGTGCGTCGTCGCTGCATGCTCGCCCGCTGTCTCTTTTCCCCTGACCCCTCTCCCGCCCCCTCTTCCGCTTTTGCCCCATTGTCCGCTCCAAAGCCTGGACTGGACGTCAGAGCCAGAGAAACGGGGAAATTACCCCTGCCCCTGGCAACTCCTGCCTCCGACACTTTGTTTTTGCGTGGTGCACTCCGTCTGCATGCACATTCGCCTCGCCCGTCACGCATCGCTCGACCTACAGGCCACACCTGTCACCTGTCACCGCAGCAGCACACGGCTTCGCTCCTCAGGCAGCCACGAGAACACGCGCTGCCAACCGCCTGTCTCTCCAACAGTGGCGTCGTTACTTACCGCTGTGGCGCTCTCGTCCCACCTGCAATCTACACGTAGACCGAGCCTCACGTCTATTCTTGTGCGCTTGTCATATTTGTTGCACCGTGCCGCTGTCAGTCGATTATGTGTCTCAAATTGCGTACTTCCTATGCGGAAAGGGAAGGCCGGTTTGCGTGGGCGGTCAGTAAGAGACGCACAATGAGCGGAGCCGCATCGACCGCGTGCGAGGGGTCTAAGACAGTCATTGTTCGGCGGACGGCGAGCCCCATGTGAGGATGGGTTTGTGGAGGTGTTGGGATCCGGTGAACACCGGTGGCGCTACTGTTGAGTTGTGGATTTCGTCAG
This sequence comes from Phyllosticta ampelicida, assembly GCA_020351975.1. Taxonomy (NCBI): domain Eukaryota; kingdom Fungi; phylum Ascomycota; class Dothideomycetes; order Botryosphaeriales; family Phyllostictaceae; genus Phyllosticta; species Phyllosticta ampelicida. Next base: position 38,834 of record JAIFKG010001641.1, read on the forward strand.
GCGATGTAGAGGGGACTTGCTTGATATTCACTGCGCGTCGTCACCGGTCCTGAGACGTCGTTTTTGACCTTTATTCCTTCCATGAATCGCTGCGTGCCTGGGCATTCGGATACGGTCAGATGCCACATGAACTGTTCACCGGCAGCATAATGCCGTTCTGATGCTCTGGGGGCTAAGTCGACTTCGCTGCGGCCGTTGTGGTACAGACGGCGATGAGACGTAAGCCAGTGGTCGCTCAATTGGTGCTGTTGAATGATCCTCGCCGTATGTGTAAAGTCGAGTGATTGTGGTCAACGCGAGGCGCTTCATTCACTGAGACGGCACTGAGAGCAAAGTTTCTTGATTGCTTCTTTGGCAGTGTTTAAGCCGTGATCGTGGCGCAGCCGAAAGAGCGAAGAACACGAGGGGTCGACTTGGAGTTTGCGTGTCATGTCGGTAGGTTCAAAAGACTTTGGTAAGTGAACATGTCTGCTTGTTGGCGGCCGACGACAAGGACTTCGTGGTTCTACGACCTTGTGTCGAGCTCAAGCACCTTATCCCAATCTTCAGCAAGCAGTGAGACGATAGACTCCCTGCTGGGCAGCTCTATGCCTTGACTTAAGGACGTTTGGTCGCGCACATATGTTGGGGCGCCGGCAAGGCCGTCGCCCCTGCCTTTCCTGTCCATCCCAAGCCAGCGCCCCCC